>JABYPW010000177.1:0-34353 GCA_016880775.1 Phymatotrichopsis omnivora | reverse complement strand
TATAAATCTTCATCTTGCAAGAGCTCTAGGGCATTTACCAACCGAACCTGTGGTGCCACTAGATGCTTCTTGCACTTGTCGCTAGGAAACCCTACCAACTCTGCCTTGTCATAATCAACAAGCGGTTCATGGTCTTGGAACCACTTGACAGGAAGGTAGATGTCGACGTCCTCTGGAGTCGGCCCGACGTCAAAGTCAATGTTCTCTTTGTGATTGAGAACCTGCATCTGAAGCTTTGGGGTATAGTACCATTCTTGCTTGCAGGTGCCATCATAGGCGTACACATTGACTGGGGTTGACCTTTTCTTTTTCGGGACCGGGAGTCTGTCCGATATCAGAGCTCCGGTGGCTCCGTTGTCGAGTTTCGCCGTGGCAGAGAGGCAATGGGTCCTAACACCTTCCACTTCATTAGTCCGCCACCGTAAGGTGACGGGTACCTTCACACACTTGCCCTGAACAGGGCCTTCTTCCTTCACACGAGCAGAAATGATATAAGACATGATTTCAGCAGATACGTTCCCTGATCTCTCCCGGGAATGTCGTGGCCGGACACTGCTGTACGAAATGTTTGAAAATGAGGAATAAGGGTATCAGAGGCAGTTTGAGTGCTTGACGGAAAGAAACAGTAGGGTATAAAAAGGAAGGGCAGTTTGTTACATGACCCGCATGTTTCAGCCTTAAGGCCATCCTCAGACAAACAAAGAGATCTATAAAGAAACTCTAAATAGGAAATTCGTGCTGGATAGAAAGGAGAGTCGTGTGCTTCATAAGGGGCATAAGTCATGATCATGGGTCTCATAAATCATAACCAAAAGTACAAGCCTCAATACCGGCGGCCCACCCACCAAGAACAAGGGGCTGGAAAATCCCACTTGAACACCGGTTCCAAAGAAAGAATAACATAAAACTTTTTGCTCCTCCAACTTTTCTTGATGGTTTCAGAACAAAGGAAAAACAAGACATCGATTTGTCGGCTCTTTAAACCATCGGGATATCCTCTCCTTCTTGCCAGACATCTGGGAGTTCTATGACTCTGGCAGCTTGTTCCGTTTTGGTCTTTTTGGAGGACTCACTCTTTTCCTTGTCATCCTCTTCCCTGCCTCTCTTGCGAGAGTGTCTAGCCTTGGGTTGAGGTATTTCGGAAGACTTGTATTTGGCAAAACAAGTCTTGGAAGAGTGGTTGGTCCTGCCACACCTCGTGCAGGCCTTGTTATCTTGGGCCCACTTGAGTTCGGACCCCGTCAGCTCTGGAAGCTTGGCATTGTTGGTTTTTGCCTTGCTTTCCTGTTTTTCTTTCAGGAGCTGATTGCTGGGGTGCGATGGTGGTCTAGGATCCTTCTTCTTGTCCTTCGATTCCGTGACCTTCCACGGGTCCTTACCAGCCAACCTGGCAGCCTCCTCGATCTGCTGTCCTACCGTCAGAACGCGGTCAAACCAATCGCCGACCGTCTGATATCCTTCGGAGAAGTTCATGGCGATAGCCATGCGCAGTTTCTCGTGGAGTCCTTGGTTTACCCAGTCTTTGAGGATGTTGTCTGGGTAGCCTACTACATCATTGAGAGTTCTCATGTAGATGATGTAGTCCAGGATGGGTCCAGTTTGTCTGGCTTTCACCAGAAGGGAGGTGTATTTGGGCCTTAGGGTGTAGGCTCCAAAGTTCTGTCGAAGGGCTTCAAGAAAGTCTGCCCAACGAGCCAAGGGTGTTGTCCACCGTGCATGGTGAACCCTCCACCAACTCAATGCGTTCCCCGTAAAGAGGGTTGACGCATATTGGATCTTAACCAGATCCGAAGGGAAAAGGTAGGCTTGCAGCGCAAAGTAGGTATTACACTGCAGCTGTAGCTTGACGATGTCTTCTGCCTTTCCCGTGAACTTGTCCGGCTGAGCTGGTTTTGGTCCCTTGAAGTTGACGTTTGGCTGCGCCTGAGGGACCTCTGCGGCTGCCCTTGCCACCGCTGCATCTATCATTCTTTGGACGTCCTCCAAAGTGAATGTTTGAGGAGGAGGAGGCGGCGGTGGTGACGGTCTTGGCGGAAGCGGCGGAGGCGGAGTTGGATCCCTAGGGGGAGCTCCCGAACCTTGGCCATTGAAGAGGCCGATCAGGTTGGAAACCGCCTTCGATCTCCTTCTGAGCCTTGGTCTTTCTACCGGTCCTTCCGACTCCGATGGGGACAGCTCCGAATCAAAGGGAGCCCTTCTTTTGTCCAGGCGGGCTTTGGACAAGGCAGCATCTTCCTGGGCTTCTTTGAGCTGCGCCAGGATTTCTTGCTTCTCCTTGACCCAGTCATCTCCCACCTGGGCGTCAGCCTTAGCCTGGGCCAAGTCAGTCTCCAATACCTGGATCCTACTTGCCTGATTCAGGCTTGCTCTTTCCATCCGGGCTATTCTGTCTTCCAGTTCCCGGTTTTCCCATTCCAGATAGGTAATGTATTCCCTATCTGCCTCATTATCCTGAACCACCACCGGTTGGGCCTTGGCGGTTTCCAGCTCCTTCTTCAGTTTTTCGTTTTCGTACTGAAGGTTGCTGAATTCCCTTCCCATCAGGGTCTGAAGTTCTTCCCTGATTTTTCCTTCCTGAAACTTGTTCAGGTCCTTCTGCTCCTTTAACTGATTTATGCAGGAGAGAAGGATGTCGGTGGTTGTTCGGGGAAAGGTGATGAGGACTGGCGGTAGCCTCTTGCCCATATCTTGGTAGGCACGGATGGTTGAGTAGAGGATTCCTTGGATTTCCTCTTTTTGTTTCAAAAAGTCATTGAAGAGTTGCTGCTTGATTTCGGCATAGGCAGCTTCCCCAATAAACTCCTTCGCCTGTAAAAAGGCGGCGTCTAGTTCGACAAAGTAGGCCTTGACCTTACTTTGATGTTGCTCCACAAAGACTATCTCTTCTGACGATAGTGTGATAGACTGGTGGAGAGAGGCGGAAGCCCTGGTACGGGTTGAACCAGGTCTTCGAGGGTAATCGAGGGTCTTGCCATCGTAAAGAGCAAGAGCAGTCTCAGGATCAGTCATGGGTTGATCTTGACTAGCCATGACTTAAGAATATAGTGTTAACGGTGCGTATCTCAGGAGGTAGATAGACTCAGTAAACACGAGTAGGCACGAAGCTATAAGTATTACTGAGCGAACTCAGATATCTCAACTTATTCTTCTCAACTAAACAAGTGTTTCTTCACGTCTACTAAGAGATTTGGAACGAAGATAATAAGTCGCAAGGATAAGGCGAAATATATTCTTAAGACTCGAAGCTAGTCTCGAAGCTAAAGAAGGAAGGAAGGAAAGACAAAGGAGCGTCCAACAGCCCGCATATTTATACCAATTCCAACCAAAGAAATGACTCATAGATGACTAAGGAAATAGAAGGAAATAGAACCCCGCAGAACATCCATAACTAATATATCGATCACTAATCCAATTCTTGCATAGCCTAGAAGAGTCCGGTTTACGGGACAGGCAAAGATTAGCGATGTATGAGCAACGGATCGCCATGACCTCTGACGTGTCATGTCCTCTTACGATAACTGGCTCGATCGGTCAGGCCGCCCGTTCCACAAGGGTGACTAAGTCCTTGCGCGACGTGCCGGTATTCCGATCACATGTTCCAGATGGGTATTGTGGCTAGTGTGTCAGACTGCGCCACTGCACCAGAGCCGTACTTATGTAAGACCAATAAGGCAGAGCCACACGAGACAGGCAGGGCCTGGTAGCTGTGATGGGTGAAACACTTACTGGGTGCATTCTAGGTACTAGTCTATCATCGCGCAAGTCCGTGGTACCTTGGAACTGTAACAATTATTGTAATGAACCATGGTCATGTACTTTCATGGTTGTTATATTCTCCTTATGTTTCCTATTGATAGTGATGTTCTTTGAAATTCCCCGTTATGAATCATGAATTATCACTCAGTCATGTACGGTCACTCATGTCTAGCTGTCTGCCTTGCGGAGGTCATGAGAACAGTGTTTAGATTGAATGATGTATGGAAAAGGGTCATGTGGACAGAACAGGTTTTACAGAGACTGCTCTAGAAGGGAGGCAGTGCTCTTGGTGATTGGTATAAAAGAGAAGGAAATCTCGCGGTCCTGTATTTTCTTTCTCTTTCCTCTTCACGCAGTATCTTAAGTATACACCTCCGGAATAAAGAGTTATTCCCACAAACCTTCAGCACATTGTTGCCTCGCTCAATGCGCACCTCTTGGGTCCTCTAAAGAGTTGTGTATCTTCTTCTATCCTGATTAACCCAAAACCCCCAGTACAGACTGAGCTCCAGTTGTATCGCTGAAGGAGTTGTCCTTTATAATTATGCTGAACACTGATCATAGACTTGGTAAAGATTACCTGTGATCATCATAGGTTTAACCTGATATTCTATCTTCAATAAGACTTGTATATTGCCTATATAGCTGATTATGTCATAACTATTAGGTAAGCTTTAAACGAGTTCGTCAAAGCCTCTATTATGCCATGCCATTATATATAAACTCATGTAAGCCTTATACGACCATCAGGTATAGCCCTTTTACAGTTCAGGTAATGCCACTATAAAATCAGTGTTTGTGACAGAGATATACTCAGCTATATCCTGCTATTGATATGGCCAGTAGAAGTCTCTGTCGATAAGATCAAAAGTCTTATCTCAGCTTAAGTGGCCTGCTATAGGGTGATCATACCTAGATCTGAGAACCTCAGTGCAGAGAGAAAGAGGGATATACTAGAAACTATTCTACATTGGAAGGCTATCATGAATACGGTAGGGTTCCTATGGTGAGCTTAGAATGTATTGCTATTTAGGGTCAGCAGTAATAGCTTCTCTCAAGGCTTGGTAAAAGGAAGGACTGAGCAAGGTATAAGACTTCTCAATTGCAGCAATGTACTGTCCTTTCTTGAGAAACAGAAAACTGACCTCCGGTACCCCCTCTATAGGGATGTGGTCCCCATGTCTACTCAAGGCATCAGCCGTATCATTAGACTTACCTAGATGATACACTATCTGGAAATCGATGGTGTCCAATTTCTCCATCCACTGAGCCTATCTCCTGGAGAGGAGTTGAGTGGTTATAAAGTACTCCAGGTTCTTATGGTCCATCACCACCAGCACTGGATGAGCTATTCTCTCATACCAATGTCTCCATTACATGTATAGGCAGTTGAACACTGTAAGTATTTCCTTGTCATATATCTCATAATTCTGCTCCGCTAGTTTGAGTTTATGAGAGTAGAAGGTGAATGGGTGAATAGAGCTATCAGGAAACTAGTGCAATAGTATGCCCCCTAGGGTAAAGTCACTGGCATCGGTTTCAGCTTGCAAGGGGACTTGAGAATTGTAATAGATAAGGATAGGTACAGAGGTGAAAAGGGCCTTGAGAGTGTCAAAGGGAGAATACTGCTGAGACCCCCAGATCTAGAGCTAGTCTTGTTTGGTGAGTTTTGTTAGGGGCATGGCAATCTTCGAAACTCCTTGCATGAAAACCTGAAAAAAGTTTACTAGGCCCAAAAAGGAGTGGACATCATGAACCATAGTCAGAGTCAGCCAATGTCAGACAGCTTGAATCAGATCCTCAGAAACACTAATGCCCTTATTGGAGATGATGAATGCAGGGAATTCCACTTCATAGACCGCCCAGACATACATAGCTAGTTTAAGAGCCAACTTGTGGTTGTCAAGGCGCTTGAGGACTTCAAGTATAAGGTGGTCATGTTCTTCCTTAGTTGTGGCATAGATTAGGATGTTGTCTTAGTAGATGAGGATATATAGATGAGGAGGTCATGGAATATCATGTTTATCATTTCCTGGAAGATAGTAGGGGCATTGCAGAGACCAAATAGCATCACCAAATACTTGTACTGGCTGTAATGGGGGTGAAAAGATGTTTTCCACTCATCACCCTCAGCAATGTGGATAATCTTATAGCTGTTTTTGAGGTTGAGCTTGGTGAACCATTTTGTATTACCGATTCAGTCTCTAAGTTCACCCATGAGGGGTAGAGGATAGCAGTTCCGAATAACTATTTTATTCAGACCTCAGTACTCAATACAAAGGTGGAGGGAACTATCAGCCTTCTTCATAAATAGGATAGGAGTACCTGTGGGAGACTTGGAGGGCCTTATCTTTCCCTCCTTGATCATCCAATCAAGGTACTCATGCAGGGCCTGTAGCTCAGTCTCTGACAGATGGTAAAGTGGGCCTGAGGGAGGAGTCGTTCCTTCCTTCAAATTGATTTTGCAATCCTATTTCTAATAGGGAGGGAGTGAAGAGGCTAGGTATTTGGAGAAGATAGCAGGATAGATCTATTCCTACTTCTTACCTTCTGAGGTAGAGGAGATAGAAGACTGTATGAAGAGCTTGGCAAAATTACCAACTGGAGCTCTAGTCATTGCAGCACACCAACGACAGATGATTCCTTCATTGGCTAGGGTGACCACCCACCCAAGCAGCCCACTACTGACAGCTTCATTATTGGTGTAGAAGTTATCATCCTGAATCAACTCAAATGCCAGGGCTATTTAGACCTAAGGGGTTACCAAATAGTTCTTACATTTGGAGGAGCGAAATCCCATGAGAATAGCCTTGTTATAATTGACCAGTGGTTCATGGTCTTGGAACTACTTAACAGGAATATATATGTCCATATCTGGAGGCATAGGGCCAATGTTGAGGTTGATAAGTTTGTGATAGTTGAGGACCTACATTTGTAGCTTAGGAGTATAATACCGCTCTTGCCTCCAGGAACTATCATAGGTAAAAACATTAACCCCCTAGGACCTCTTCTTCTTAGGGAAAGGGAGATGATTGGAGATATAAGCACCGGTTGCTCCATTGTCCAACTTGGGTCTATCTATGATCACATGTACTTAGGGAACCTCAATAGTATGCGTTTTCTAGCACAATATAACTAGAACTATAATGCATATACCCTGGGAAAGGCCTTCTTTAGAGGAAATGATGGTTGATATGATGGCAGTAGCGAATACGTTCCCTGATTTCTCCTAGGAAACTCGTGGCCAGAACTTGCTATACATCTTATCTATAATGAGGTTTTTCGAAAATGTAGGAGTTGGAAATACGGTGGAGGCAGGATGAACAATCAGATATAAACAACAGTAAAGAGTGGTGGTCTGCTATATGGCCAGCGCATTTTGACCTGGTATGGGTCCTCCTCAGCTAGAACTTGCAAACAAAGGAAAACAACTTCTAATCAATGCCTTTAAGAAAAAGAAGGAAGATAATATATGAGGGTCTCATGACAGTCATAAAGGACATTAGGTCATAACACATCACTCATAGGTATCATGAATTTACATTATCCTTAATGCTGGCAGACCCACCTACCAAGAATAGAACAATTGTTCTGAATACCAGCTCCTTATTAAAGAAAGCACAAAGGAAATTTTAATCAATGGACTTTAAGGAAATTTTGTGCACCACAACCAATGCTTCAAACCAACTGGGTCTTAAAGGAAATAAAGGAAAAAAAAAACACAACTGGAGAGGTGGTATGAGATACTATAACAATGGAAAAGGATACTTATACCATGGGGATGTCATCCCCATCCTTCCAGTCATCTAGGAGATTGACCACTTATGCCTTATAGGTCTTTTGCTACTTAGAGGAGGAGGAGTTCCCATCATCATCTGCTTTCTGCTTAGTCGAGGTCGTGGCAATCTTGACAGCGGAGATGGAGAACTTCCAAGTTGAGTAACAGTCCTTCACACTATAGTGCTCAGATAAGCAACACAGATAGGCCTTGTAGTTCTTGGCCTACTCCTTCTCTTCCTCCGTGAGCTGAGGAAGCTTCACTTTGTCCTAGGTAGAGGACCCCAAGGGATGCTTGTCCTGGGTCCTTTTGGGCTTGGAAGGAGCAGACTCGCCGGAGGTCTATATTTAACAATTGCCTCGGTTAGTTGTTCGCCCTCCTCCACAGTTTTTATATCAAAAGCGGGGTCTAAATTAGCCCATAATTTTCAACTTGGGTCTTCGGTCTCCCCTTTTTCTCCAATGTCTCCAATTTTAGTCGGTTTTCTACCCTCACCCCGTTCTTTCGGTGGCACATAAATCGCTTGAAGTGATTTTGGCACTTTCTTTTGTTCGCCCTCAAAACTGTAAAGTGCTAGATTCAATTTTGGCTTCTTGGGTTTTCATTCGTCAGTTATAAATCCTTGTAGTACTTTTAAATATTCGGCTAGGCATTTATACATCTCATCTTTTCAAGCACTCCCCATCGTTAGCGGTTGAATTATAGCAAGTTTTTTTTATCGCAACACGGTCATTTATAGTAGATATCCATAATTAATTTTTTTTTAAAAGTCGTCTGTAAATGTTAGGTCTATTTGTTTACAATCAAAGATTTCGCCAATTGTTATATTTTCACCCTCTTTACTTAAAATCATTGCTTCCATTTCAAAAAAGTTCTGCTCGTTTCTATGACTGCTTAAATAATTAGTTAGATATTTAGCAACTCCCTCATGGTTCATTATTATTTTGCTGTATCAGATTTCTTTATATTTAAATCCATCGCAAGCAACTTTTCACTCTTTCATTTCGTCTCCCTCAAATTCGACTTCGGGTTCTCCTCCAAATACTCCCCCCATAGTTTCAGTTTCTCCCCTTCTCATTTCCACTCTTAAAGGTTGAAATATAAAATTTCCTCTTTCCCCTTGGGTTTCGTTTGCTGGTGGAAAGTTATAATTTGGCGGTGGTTGGTGGTTATGATTGCTGTGGTCGTGTCCTGTGTGGTCGTCTTGCTCCATTATAACATAATCTCCGCTAATTAAAAGGTGTTTTAAATCCTCGTCCTCAATTTCGTCATGCTCGGTTATTACCTTTATTTGTTCTATTTTTTTATACCTAATTTGAATTTCTTTATTCTCAACTAGTAAGTGTTTATATTCGTTCAATTTGTCCTCATTCTCAAACTCTACGGCTCCAACCTCACTATCAATAAATCAAGCATCCTTAATTATCAGTCTGCCATATCCTTTCCAATCCAAAGCCATTTCACAGCCAAAAATTAGACTGAATTGCTGTTTTTCTCTCTCTTTCTGCTTTTTACTTTTTCTAGGTGGCGCGGTGTATTTCTCCCTAAACCATGGCGGTCAAACTTCCACAGTGTCTCCAAATTCGTCAGGTGTAGAGTAAATATTGTCTCCCCCATCTATTTTAAAAATAATATTTTGTAAGCACTGAATAAATTGGTCTAGGTATTCCCAATTTTTCTCTCACATCCTTTTAAGTCTTTCGTGTTCGGTGTCGGCTTGTCCGAAAGCATGCCCTATCTCCAAAGTTTCTATGACAATATTTTTTTTATCACAGCATTTACACCTATATCATAATTTCATAATTATTTTTACTTGGGCTTTTGCTTGCTTTTTTGCTTTCAATTTCCATCCACCTTACTAATTTATAGACTGACCCGAATTTGTGGCAAACGAACTAATACTTTTTATTTATTCATTGGTCGGTTAGTATCTCGTCCCATATTTTATCACTCAAAATCTTTTCTCTGATTGCTTGAATAGTATTATTTCAGATTTTAGGACTAGTGCTAACAGTCAAGTCATAATATCCTTGTCCCTTTAACCTCCCCTGATAGACTTTTATAAAGTTCTTGGCTATTATAGAGCCTTTGAAAGTGTATTCTTTCGCTGTTCCTGCTCGCATGTGTGTATAACTATATTTTATACACGAGTATACATAACTATTATATATTATCTATGTTCCCCGCTCTGTTCTAGTTCTTTCTTTCTTGCTCTACTGGCTCTGCTTCTCTCTGTTGGCGTGCTTGGCCTGTCCTCATGGTATTTATACGCGCTGGGCCTTCTTATTACTTCCTTATTATCTCCCTTGGGGTTATATCCTCCCTTAATAATAGTCTTATTTCCTCGTCGGTTAGGTCCTTGCCTGCCTCCCAGTTCTTTTTGGCTCGCTTGGCTCGTTGCTTCTCGCCTTCATTGTCTCACTTCCTTCGGGTGCTGGTCTGTCCTCCTCTCTGCGCTGCTCTTATTAAATCAGCGTAGGACGAATGGCCAAAATCTCCTGTGCTTCCTGTCGTATTAGGTCTGTAGGTGTCGTAGTATTCTTGCGCCTCCTTCCTGGTCTTGGGGTCTATCCTACTATTAAAAATCTCCTCGTATTCGCTGGGGTCGGCTGTTCTTGGTATATTGCGCACTTTCTCGTCGCCTTCTCTACTTTCTTTAATAGTATACGCGTATCATTTAGTTTTTTTTTTATTTCTGTTTAAACTGCTTTTAATAGTCATAATGTTTTATAATACTTTTGCCTTATATTTTGCTTCTGTTTTTACTGCTCCTATATATTTTATCACTTAATTAATTTGCCTTGTGTTTTCCCTTATACTTTTACTATCTAAATAATAAACTCTATATTATATTTTTATCTCTATATCCTTTTATAAAGTTCTTGGCTATTATAGAGCCTTTGAAAGTGTATTCTTTCGCCGTTCCTGCTCGCAAGTGTGTATAACTATATTTTATATACGAGTATACATAACTATTATATATTATCTATGTTCCCCGCTCTGTTCTAGTTCTTTCTTTCACTTCTAAAACTCCTTCTTGTGTTTTGTTGCTCTCTCTTATATGCCTTTTTCCTTATACGGCTTATCGTGTCATATGTATAGTTTTAAGTCCTTATTTTACTTATACTTATCACTAATGCAACGCTATCGTGTCAATATTTAAGAGGTCTATTTTGGCCTTTCTTTCTTTTGGGGGCTATTTTTAGCCTTCCAGCGTTCTTTCCTTTCTTGGGCGCTGACTGGCTTGTCTTTATGATATTTGTAAGCCTTGGGTCTTGCTTCGGGTCTTTCCTCCCTTAATTTTTTCAGTCTTTCGCGTCTCTTTCTGCTCCGTTCGGTTGAAGTTAATGGTCGGCCTAATTTCTGCGCTTCCTCGCTCCTTGGTCGTCCTCCTGTATCCATATTATTTATTTTTCGCTTTTCGTTGCTTGCTGTTGATATTGCGCTATATATTATCTATGTTCCCCGCTCTGCTCTTTCTCGCATAGGTAGCACATCCCCTCGGCTCGGTTATACTCCTCGGGGTATACATTCTGCCTACAAACTTTACACCAAATCTCACCCGCCCCGCTGACTGGCTTGCTTTCCTCCTCCATCTCTTTTATGCTTTCCTTTAATATTTCCTTTGGGTCTAGCGGTTTATTTTCGGCTTGGCTAGTATTAGTATTGATTGAGTTTTTTTGCTTCGTTTCTCCTTTACTTTTTCCTTGGTTAGATATTACGCCTTTGAGTTTTAAAAGTTCTTGTTCTATTTCTAGTTTACTTTTATTTTGTAAAGTCAAAGAAATCTCCACCCACATTTTTTTAAACAAGCGGGCATTATATCGCTTTTGTTTTTTGAAGTATTTGGTTAATATTTCTTTTATGTCGCCTAATTTTGCCATAGTTATTTTTTACCCTTCATCATCGTTATCACTGTCATCATCATCGTCGCTGGTTTCATCGTCGTCGCTTTCTGTGTCAGTGTCATCATCTTCATCGTCATCGCTGTCCTCATCGCTATCGCTATCATCGTCATCGTCCTCATCACTTTCTATATCAAAATCATCGTCGTCATCTTGGTCTTGGTCGTCATCTAGGTCATTGTCCCAATCATCGTCATCATCCACCTCGCCCGCATCTCGGTCGCCAAATTCCTCCAAGTCGGCGTTCATATCGTCTTTATCCTCGTCATTGTCAACCTCACCCTCAACATCAATCTCGGTTTCCCCTGGTGAAACATTTGGCTCGGCGTATTCCTCGGCTTTGTATTCCTCCTCTTTTTCAAACTCAACTCTTTCGTCTTTAAAGTTCATTTCAATTCGTCCACTCCCTCGCTGGTTAGTTTTCAAACAATTTTACCACCTATGACCCTACCATAAGCGCGGGTGAATTCTTGCCCTTGGGCTGAAATCAATGCCCCCTCTCACACATCCCCTGGTGAGCCTAACCGTCCACTTTTTCCCCCAATATTTACATTAAAAGGTGAGTGTGCGTTAATCATTGGTTCTTTTCATGGTTTCACGGGTAATCCTTTAATCAGAATATCCATACTATCATTTGTCCCCGTGTTATAATCTTTGTGAAGTGGCACGAACAAATCATTATCCTTGGCACCACATCCAATACAAGTATAGACATCGTAAAATTGCTTAATTGGTCGGCTAAATTCCAAGATAAATCCCCCGTGGTTGTGTCCCTCTTTCAAAATCTCCGCATAATCTACCCTTGAACCCTGCGTCAATTGGCCCTCCATTTTACACATTCAATGCTCCTCTGACCCGTCGGCGTATTCTATAAAGTAGTTCGCCCGTTGGTGAAAGTTTGAACCTATATTACGCTCTACATCAATATCAATATCACCACCTTTTTTAATAACCTCAACTTGGTCTTGTCCTCCGCCACCTGTTCCAATACCCGTCTGCCCGCGGGTTAGTGATTGAATAGTCCTAAATACTGGTTGCCATGCTGGAAAAAATTCTTTAAGGTCTTTATATCAGAATACCCCCGCCCCTGCGGTTCTTTTCCATCATCCGTCAGAGGTGTCAAAGTCAAATAAGTTAACTTCCCCCTGTCATTCTCCCTCGGTTATACATTGTTTAAAAGCACTGAACCTTATATTGAATTGCTGAATTGGGTTTTTGTTGTTATTATTTACAAGATTATCGTGTAAAAATTTAGAAGTCTCCGCCCTGATTTCAAACGGGTTAACCATTGCCCTATTTCCAAACTCAAAGAAGTCGTATGATAGGTCAATTGTATTCGTGTAGAAAATAGCGGGTTCAACAATCCTATTCTGCGCCTTGGCTGTGCTTTTTTTCATTCGCTTGGTCTGTGCTTCGCTGGTTGTCTGTTTATCATCATTAGTCAAGTCGTCTTTTATCCCACTCATTTCTTTAAATCGTTCAGCGGTGAATATTTGGTTGAAGTCTGACTCTATTTGCTTTTTAACTCATCCTTTAAAAGCTTCTCTCAGTAATTTAAACACATTTTTTAGACCGCTGAAAAATCCCCCGCTCTCGGGTTCCTCACCCTCATAACCACCAACACCCCCTAACATGTTGGACTGGTCGCCAAGTCCAATCATTTTAAATAGTTTCTCAACCATGGCATCAATAAAACTCGCATCTTGGTAAGAACCTTTAACTTTTAATTCTCATTTAAAAAAAATGTCCCCACTCTCAAAACTGTATAAAATGCCTGCTATGCTACTATTTATGATTATTCTATAACCAAGCACTCATTTTAGGTTTTGGGCTGATATTCCCCTTTTTCCTCCGCTTCCTCCTGCTTGTCTCCTAACTAATAAGTGTTTTCAGTTAGCGGTGAATAATAGTTTTCTAGTGAAATATACCTGTGCTGACGAATGATTTAAAAGGTGTGGTTGGTCGGCGTATTCCCTTGGTAGTTCATCCCAATAAAAACTATCTTCCCTATTGTTCGGACGCTTCCCATTGCTGTCATATGGTCTATATATCGGGCTACAATTTGGCGATCAACCCCGGCCATCAAAAGCATCACTTATTTTTTTGCCTCATGGTTCTTTAAAGTGGTGTTCGTCTAGCAAAAAATATAAGGTTGGTTTTTGCTGACTTGCCCCTGATAAAAAACTGCTAATATTCCTGTCTCCTCGGTCGTTATGGACTAAGGCATGAGCGTTAGGAATATATAAGGCTGGGCTAGTGTCCCCAATCGCAACCGCTCCGTGGGCTGGGCTGGGTATACTCATACCAATCGCAAAGTGCGGTTGTCAACTTGCTAAGCCTGCTCCGCTATATCCGCCTTTACCTACATATTTACAAGTTTTATTCCTTAAATCTCCACAAAAATCAAAGCAATTATCACAAGCCCGGCAATATTCCTCGCTTTGCTGGTGGTAATCCTCCTTATGTAAAGAAATTCGTTTAGTGATTTCGCCTGTTTCTTTATTTCGCTCAATTTCCTCGTGGCTGTTTCCTAATTTAGAAGTAAAAATTGTGGCTTGCCCTCTACTTTCTGCCACATTTCCAACACAATTCTAGTGTTAATACAACTAGATTAATTTTATTATTGACATAGTTGAACCCCGTGCATCAGAGCATTCGGCGGTTATCCTTTTTCGTTTTTGCTTTGTCTCTCCATTTATTACCTCGTCAAAAAAAACATATATCATTACGGGCAAAATCTAACTGTCGGGTGTTTTCGGTTATAATAGTTAGAGTGTTGTTGCTATCTGAAAAGATAAAGTAAGGCATCAACCTAAAAGTAGAGCCTTTGAATGCTTTGCTTTTTCCTGCGTCTTGCTGGTAACGGTTCATCGCATCAAATTCAGCGGTCGGGCTTTCGTGCTTCTTAACCACTACCTCTCTAAATCCTTCTTTAAATTCGTCAAGTTCCTCATTTACTACTTTCTTTATTTCGTTGTAGGTGTCTAAACTAGGTAAAAATTTATAGTTCCTTTTTCAGTGCTTCCACCCTGTATAACATACTAAATCAAAGTAATTCTCCTCGTTTTCTTTATTGATTAAGGTTGTTCCACATTTCGCACATTCCTCGCCTTGGTATCATTCCCATTTTTTATTTTCGCCTGCTCTGATGCTGGCAACATCCGTAATCGTTTTGTCAGTCTTTCAGTAGCCCCCATCAACTATTTTCCAATTACAGTTCGGGCATTCTGTAAAATAGCCATAGCCCTTATTTCAGTAGTTTTTTCCTAGTCCGTAAATCCTTAATCGTTAATTTATTGCCCTGGACTGCTTGGAGTACTTTTTTATTTGGCTGGCTTTTTCCCATAGTTTTTTTTATTTAGGCGGTTGTTGAATTTGGGCTTGTTGGGTGTTTTCCAACTTTTCTACTTTCAAAGAGAGTTCAGCAACAATTCCATTTGTTCGCTTTTGTAGCGTTTCAATTCCCAAGTCGGGGTTTAGTCCTCCCACAATTTCAAATCAACTTTCTCGCCCCTCATAATTTTCTTTGACTTCTAGCAATTCTTTTCTGCTTTTCATATTTTTATAATGTTATAGTAGTTATTAATTTATGGTTGTTCGCTGGCATTTCCTCCTTTATCAGTTCTTTATAATAGTAGACTTTCACCTTGTCTCCCTCTTTTAAAAGACTGCGATTTTTAATAAAAAGTTTATCATTAACCACCAAATCACCATTTTTTATTTTCATTGATAAAGATTGCGGACTAACTTTATAAGTTTCCATTTCTCAACTGCCTATATTACCAATTACTTTCTCCTGTTCGGTCATTAAAATTATTGCTTCGTTGTAGTAGTCCATATAATTTATTTTTATCGTTCCTAGTATTTATAGCCTCCCTCGCGGTCTTTATCCATTTTACCTCCTATTTTGCACTGACAATCAAATTTATCGCCACTGCTCCAACTCTCATATCCATCAGAGCCTAGACGCGGGCAATAGTTCACTTTATCATTTGGCACTACTTCATTTAATCAGCACATTTTACAAAGTTCAACCGCAATTCACGGGTTTATATCTTTATCAAGTCCATTTACCACATGGCATCAGTATTTTTTCCCTGAAACATCCCTTTTACATCATTCACAGGTAAATTGTAGCCTGTCCCCTTTGGCTTGTAGTGCTTCATTTCTCCCTTTATTTCAGTCCGAAATACAAACCAAAAGCCCCGAAAAGTTTTTAATTCGGTTGGCTACCCCCTTTAATCGCAAGTCTAATTTTCCCTTTTCAGTTTCAATCATGCTCCCATCCGCTTTATTTTGTCAGGCGTCGGTCTGCTTTTCTACCAAGTATATTTTTTGGTTTATTATGTTCTTTCGCTCATCAATTAGCCTTTGTAGTTCGGCGTCGTTTTGTAAACTACCTTTTAAATATTCAATCGCCTTCTCTTTCTTACAAATAGAGCATATAAAAGTATTA
Source organism: Phymatotrichopsis omnivora (assembly GCA_016880775.1). NCBI lineage: Eukaryota > Fungi > Ascomycota > Pezizomycetes > Pezizales > Rhizinaceae > Phymatotrichopsis > Phymatotrichopsis omnivora. The sequence continues at coordinate 18,458 of JABYPW010000177.1, read as the reverse complement.
GTTTTTTTCATTAGTAGTCTAGTAGTCTATCCCCTAACCTGCTTTTTAGTCAAGTTATATTTTTTTTAATAGTTTCTCAATATTTATATACTGCCCGCCTCCGTTCTTTGTCTTGTCCGTCTCTCCACTTTAAAAAGTTTTGAAGTGATTTTACCAAATACGGGTAATTTCAGTCCTCCGAAATTATGACTTGGCGAAGTTCTTGTTCTATTATATTTTCTGCGGGTGTTCCCAACTTTCCTTTTAATGCTTCAATGTCCGCGGTTAATTGTTTATTTTTATTCTGCTCCAAAGTAAGATTATTTATGGCTGTTTCCAATCTATTTTTTGTATTAGCATAATTGACAATCGCTTCCTTTTCCTCCTTGGTAAATTCTTTGGACGGCTTGCTGTCTAGTTCAGTTTTTACCCCTTGCGCGGTTTTACCTACAAAAATATCAGTCCATTTCGCCAACGCTTCTTTTGTCGCTTGATAATTTTTTATTGCCTCTTGCTCCTCCGCGGTTAATTTGCCCGCTGGTTTTGCTTCCAATTTACTCTTTATGGTTTGCGGTGTTTCAGTTAGAAAAGTATTAGCTCAATTGTCTCTCTCGTTCTTAATTGTTGAATAGTTTTTAATCGCTTCTTTTTCTAGTTCGGTTAATTCTGCTCCGTCCGGTCGGTCATACTTGGTTTTAACTTGCTCGGGTGATAAATCTGTAAAGGTATTAGTTCATTTATCACGCTCCGCTTTAATCGTGTCGTAATCCTTGTGTTTTTCGGCTTCGTTTAGTTTAGTTTCTCAATCACTAGGTAAATTATCAGGTTTTAAATCGGTTGGGTTGTGTTTTTCTTGGTTATCAACTAATTTCTGATGTTGGGCTTTTCAATCATTAGGAACATTGGCAAAGTCAAAATCCTCATATCTTTTTAATTTCACTTCTTGCTCGGGCGTTAGTTCTCCCCCCGTTTTTATAGGTTTGTCGGGCTTTCAGTCATTCGGTTCAATAATACCCTCAACTTGATATTCTACCCCTTGTTTAATACTTTCGGGCAAGTCCTTTCAGTTATTTTTCAAAATATCGTCATAAGGACTATATACCACTTTTACTCTTCCATTAGTTCCATTCATAATTTTTATTGTGCGGGTGATTTTTCCACTTCCTCAACCAATTTATTTAACTGGTCTCCATCCACGAAGTTCAGAGATAAATATATTTTTTCCACAAGGTTATTATATCCTTCCAAAGTGTCGGTTTTCATGGCTTCTCTAACTTCACTAATCGGCTTTGCTCCCCCTGTTCTTTGTCAGTAAGAAATTAGAGTATTACAATAAGACCTTATTTTTGAGTATTTTGGGTTTAATTCGGTGTTTTCCATATTATTTGAATTTTACTTTTTCTATGCTTACTTTTTCTATTTTATACGGGTTGAATTGAATACTTAGATATTGTCTTTCACTTCTACCTTGTAATTATTGGCACTTTGGCTCTGTAATAGCCAACCCACAACCACCGCATCATTTTTATTAGTAAAAACATATTCGTCGCTTAATTCCTCGGTGTTATAGCGGGCGATCCGTTCTATATTCGCTGTTTTTATTATCTTTGGCAATAGGTCAGGTTTGAAGAAAGATAATAATTTACTTTCAAATTGGAATTCCCCTAGTTGCCTTTCTCTCAATTCATCCGCCTTTTTTTTAAGACTATTATAAATCGCTTCTTTTTTATCTTTCTTGGCTCGCTCGGCTCTTTTCATTAATTCGCTTTTTCCTCCGCCACTTTGTCTTTTTCCTCTTGGCTAACTTTCCAAAGTTTAGAGTTCATGTTGTTTTTTAGCTCTTTCGTTAAGATTAGGTTTAAATATCTTGTCCCCTCCTCATCACTAATCGGTGGCACTTCTTTCGGCTTATTGTAAAAGTCAATTATTTTCTTAATAACTGCTTTATCCATATCCGCCACTGATTTCTTGGCAAATTCTTTTAAAAGTGTTTCGCTGGTGGCATCTTTTTTTAATTCGTTCTTATAAAGTCTGTATTGCTCGTCTTTTAGGAAAACACAAACCGAAGTCATAAATTTAGACCTTGCCCCCCGTCCTCTACCTTGTAGCAAATCGGCTAATGTCATGCCTCCCTCTACTGTTTTATATTCTCATTGCTTCGTTGTTGGATTTTCAACTACAATTCGGCGGGTTGAAATCCCTGACATGTAAACAATCACATCTCCGAAAGAAAAACCCATAGAATAATCACGGCTGGCTATGACTGTTAAAGGTTCGTCTAGTGCTTTAACAATATCAGTCGCATAATCTTTTATGCTATCATTAAGAATTAGAGTTTTTGTGCTTTTCTTTAAAAGTGCTATGTTTATTTTATCAAATACTTTCTCATTTTTAGCAATGTCGGGGTCTTGGTTTTTTTCCCATACAATTTTTTTTCCTTGGCTGTCGGTGTCGGGCTTGTCTATAAATGCTATCGCTTTGCGCTTAAATAAGTCGGGGTGTTGTTCCTCCAACTTGTTAAAGTCAGTAGTGTATCAGTCAGACATTACCCCATCTAATTTTTTACTAATTGGCTTATCCCCAAAAGTGGCGGACATTCGAACTAATTTAAAAGGTTTTATTTTGCTATGATAAACTTTACCATCATCTTTATCACCGAAAAACCCTTTCATAATTGCTTGATAAATTGGCGTGTCCTCATGTCCCTCGTCAAATAATACTCATCCATTTATTTCATTTGGTCGGTTAACATAAGCATCTAAAAATTGTATCGCTGTAAAAATATTTAAAAAACCACCTGAATTATAATTTATCTCGTAAGGTTTGCCATCTATTTCAGTGTGCTTTTTATCACATATCGGACATTTAAAAACTCGTTCGTGGGCTGATGCTACTTTTAGCCATTTATCGTTTTTAGTTTTCTCAAACTCTTCCATGGCTTTGTTATACTTCGCCCTTGCTTCCTTTTCATCGTTCAGTCATTCGTTATGTGCTGAATTGGCTGACCCTACAAGACTATCAAAAGGAACCACAATTGTTAATCCAACTTTTTCTTTTCGTTCGTTCTCGGGTATTTTACTTATTTCCTCATTGGCTAATTGCCTAAAAGCAAAGCATCGGGCAAATAAAGTCGTTTTACCTGTCCCAGTTCCTAATACTATATCTTTTTCAGTTGGGTTTTCAGTATTAAAAACATTGTCGACAATTTCGGTTTTGCTTTTAGGAAATTTACTGGTTGGCTCGGTTATTCACTCTTTAAGGTTTAAATCTTTGTCGGGTTCAATAACATAACCTTTTCAAAAGGTCGGGGTTTGTAAAATTAAGTCCTTGGGCTGGGCTTGCTTGTCTGCTCCCTTGGTTTTGAATACTTTATTTAAGATTTCCCCCGTTGGCGGTGGCATAGTTTTATCAAGTTCCAAATCATCCACCATCGCAATTATCTCGGCGAATTCCTTGCTTAAATCAATATCGGGGTCTACTGGTTTAAAAGATGATATTTTTGGTTCTAACTCCGCAACTTTCTTTTTTAATAACTCTACTTCTTGGCTATTGATTGGCGGTTGTTGGGCTTGATTTCCAACTTTACTATCTATTAAAGTTTTTATTTCCTCCAAGTATTCACTCAACCTATTCTCAAAAGTGTTTTTATTTATGTAATTCATAGAGCCTTATTATATAATTTTAGTTTATTTCGCTATTGTTATTTTTTGTTGCTTCTGTATCCTCCGCATAGTGCGGTTTTTCGGCGGTGTTGAACTGGTTGCCCTCGTTGTTGTTTCTTTGGGTTTTTGGCGGTGTTGGACTGGTTGCCCTCATTGTTGTTTCTTTGGGTTTTTGGCGGTTGTTCTAGGACTGACTTTAATAAATCCCTAATATGAAAAAGTTTGCCATCATAATCATCAGTATCATCATAGTCAGTTTTTCCATTATTCCAAAAGTCAACTAATTCTTATAAATCTCCACATTTTCGGCGGTGTTTTTTACTCTCTCCAATATTTCCCTTGCTCTCGTTTTTTTCTCGTCCGTTTTCAGTGCTAATCTTAATAAAAGACTTTCGCGGGTTCCCTCCAAATGTTCGCCTCATTCAGTTTTTAAATCGCTTAATATTTCGCTGGCTTTGTTAAATGCTACGTCGGGCTTATCAATTACTTCAACTTCTCGCTCGCGGGTTCTATCCAAAGCAATTATTTCTCTGATAGTTTTTAATAAGACTTTATTGGCTTGTCTTTCATCACTCAAATTATTCTCTAACTCATTTATTTTATTCTGTAAAGTTTCGGTGTTGTCCGTGCTATCTTGCCCGCTCCTACTTCTCGCACTGCTGATTATTTGTTTTAATTCGTTTTGATAAGTGTTAATATCTGACTTTAACTGGTTTAAATCATTTTCAGTCTCGGTTTTAGTAAAAGAGCCATAAAGAGAGGAATAAAAATTGTCGCGGTTATTCTTTCAGTCATTTGCATTTAAATTGCTTAAAGTTAGTTCTGGCGTTTTATTCAGTTCATCATTTATCAAATTTGGCAAATCACCTAAATAAAAAGTTTTTAGCATCTCCAAAAAAACTATCATCCAAGTAATCCCTCCCTCGTTATCCTCCAAGAGCGAAACAATTGTTTCTTGGTGTTCTTGGTCGTTAGCGGTCTTTTTTAAGTCCTTTATAATTTCGTTATCGCTGGAAAGCGGTTTAATCAGTCCTTTAATTGTTGCTTCGGCTTCGGTTCTGACTATCTTTTTAATATCGTTTTCATGGTTGAAATCATTTAAAAAAGTCAATCAGTCCTCATAACTGGTATTATCATCGTATTTCTCAATTATTCCTTTGTTATCCTCTCAAAATTGACTAATCCTTTTTTTTAAGTCCAAATTTTTCGGTCATTCCCCCGCTACCTCAAAGAAAAAGTTTTGAATGCGTTGTTTTCTCCCTTGTTGTTCTTTCTCTTTGAGTATGCCAAAGATAGTCTTTTTAATTGGTAATTTTAAGTCTGTCATGTTTTTATAATTCCCCAATAAGCATTATTAGCCTCTAAATCATGGTTTCAATCCCTCTTTTTTCATTTAAATATTCTAGTAAAAATTAAATTTCTCCTTTCTTGGTGAAGTTCTTTTAATTTTTGAAAGTTTACCATAATTTTTAAATTGATTTATCGTGTTCTTTGTTATAATCTCCGTAGACCAATATATAATTACTGGTTCCTTTATCAAATTTCTCCTTAAACTCGTTTATCCCTACCATTCGGGCTTTTCAGGCTCGTTTCTCAAAAGCGTCAAAAGTTCGTCCGCTGGCTCTCACTTGTCCGCTGGTTGCTCTTTCGGCTCCTCTCTCTTGTTGTCCGCTACTTATAACATCATAGCGCACCCCACAAATTAGCATTAATTTATCCCATCAAAAATTAAACTTTTTAATGTATCGGTCAGCAAAGTCGGTCTTTGGCTCATATAATTCAAATTTGACATTATGCGGGTTAATACCCGTTTTGCCCTCCTTTTGTCCTGCTTTGCCTGGGTTAGATGAATATTGGAAGTTAGGAAAAATAAAGATGCCTTTTTGGAAAGTTCTGATTAAGTATTGTATGTCCTCCTCCTCGGGCTGTTCCTCTACCATAAACATCAATTTTTTTTCACTCATAAACATATCCATTTCCATTTTTCGGACTATGTTGACTAATTTTTGCGCGTAATATTCAAAGTTAGTCAAGTATGGCACCGCATCTTTATTATTCTTAAAAATTACAAACTTTTTCGGGTCTAGTTTTAAAAATTCAGTAGACAATCCACTTTCGCGGGTTAAGTCTTGGTATTTAGTCGCGTCAGTGCTTAATTTTACAGTGTCATTATCTAAAAGTTGAAGTGTTGTGCGTCGGCTATTCTTTAAAAGTGTTCGCTCATCCTCAATCACATCGGCTAAAAATAATTCGCCGCTGCTTCCATATTCTACAATTGCTATCTTTCCCCGCTTAATTAATTCGTCCTCAATTTCGTCTCAATATTGGAAAAGTTTGCCTCCATACTCCAAGACTGAAATGCCCGCGTAGTAGTCCCACAGATAAGAGCGTATGGAATTGACAAACATTTCATCATCTTTAACAATTCCTTTAAGTTGTATAACTCCGCTGGTGTCAGTATCTCCAACAAAGCCCGTTCAAGTGTTTACCATATATACTAATTTTAGTTTTCTTTATGTTTTGCTATAATTGGTGTGGCAAAAGTCCTCTGCCAATAAATCTCATTATTATTTCCCTACTCATCCCATCTTTACAAAAATATAATTTTCCTGCGTCATATTTTCACGCTCAATCATCCCTTAATTTTTGTTTATCCATTCGCCATTTTACTCTATTTTGTGGGTTTAAAATCCGCTGTTCCTCGTTCACATAGTAGAGTTTAATAAATTCGTCATCATCTCTATTACTCCTATCCGGGTAATCCTTGTGGCAAAAAAATAAATAACCTCTTTTTGACTGGTATAAAATACAGTCCTCAAAAATACAAATCGGACGGCTACCATTTATAAAGTCCGTATATTTTAACTTTTCCTCCAAGATAAAAAAAGTGTGTCAGTTTCAGTCCTCGTCGCTCGGTCAAGGTGAATTTTCGTGGACTGACTTTTTAAGGTAGAGCATGGCAAGCCCAAAGTCCTCAATGTTTTTCTCCAAACAGTCATATTTCGGGTTATAACTTACCCCTACTGGAAACTTTGCCCCACTGTTTACTATATCCTTTATGCTCCAACTCCAAGCCCTTCAGGCTTTTAAGTTTTCTTTGTGCTTGCTCGGTGTATTTTTTCAGTATCAATCACTAATTACTTTAACTTCATCGTGTCAGTGTAGCACCACAAATCACAAGTCTAATCATGGCATATTTGGGTTGCCAAGAAAATTTTGCTGTGGTTTAGTTCCCCGCCTTACACTGTCATAAATCGTAGAATAATTATTTGGCTCCGTGCTTTCTATCCCTTTACCTTTTTTAATTTGGTCTTTCGTTGGCACACATCCCTCTAAAAAAACTTGCTGGTGTGGGTCATCGGCTTTTTTAGACTTGGTTGCGTCGTAAAGAGTTATAAAAAATATTCGCTCCCTTGGTTTGCTTTTGCCATCTTTGCTATACATCACAGCGAACCCGTAATTATCCCACTTGTCCCCCTCCTTGATTTTTCACTTGCTTAACTCTGCCCCCTCCTTATCTTTCGGCGCGGTTAATTCAATTAGATTATCAATATAGCGTCCATATTGCGGGCGGGTTATTTCAAGGCTCTCGTCGTAGTTCCTCATTATCACAGTAGCAAAAAATTTATCATCCGTCAACACTTTAAAAAGTAAAAAAAGCCCCGTGTTCTTACTTTTTCCTGTGTTTCTATCAGTAATACAAACTTTTATTCTCGCTGGGTGATTTAGTATGGTTAATCATTCGGGTCAAATCCATTTATGCCAATAGGGGTCTAGCACTTGCGCTCTATCTCCCAAACTTTCACTTTCTTTAACAAGTTCGTCGGTTGATTTCTCCTGCTCGCTCGCGTGGCTTATATTTTCCTTTATGTTTTTGCTTGGTTTTTCTTGGTTGTATACTTTTATATTAGTCGGTTGTTCTTTCCTTATATTCTCCGCTTTGTTTTCCTTACTAGGTATATTTAAATCTTGGCTACTGACCGCTACTGAATGCTTACCCGCAAATTTAAAGTTATTTGTCATTTTTTTCTACTTGTTTTTTTAGTTCTTAGGCTTATCGTTTCTTTTTACTTCAAAATGCATATTGTTTTTTTAGTTCTTTGGCTTCTCGTTTCTTTTTACTTCAAAAAGCATAATAATTTAGTCCACCATGTCTAAAATGTAGACAATCTAAACAAGTTTTTCTCCCCAAGTTTTCTATTAGACAATTACCTATTATAAAAGCATTGAAAGCGTCGTATAATTCATTATCCACATATTTTAAAGATATACTGCCCTTGCTGTTTTTCTTACCCTCCTCGGCTTTTTTAAATCAGTCATATCGCATTTGGCAACAAACAGGCAATTTAGACCTATCGCAATTTATTAGTTTCATATTTGTAATTTTCTCTTATATTTTTAGCACTTTGGCAATTATTACAGTATCCATTCGCCCGCAACATTCTAAAAGTTTTAAGCGTTATTCACTTTTTACAGCCTTTACATCTGTTAATTGTTGGGTTTCTACTTGACATTTTATTATTTACCTGCTTTTATATTTGCCTTTTTGGCTTCTAGTTGTTTAATAGTATCCTCAATCAATTCAATCTTTCTCTCGTTTATTTTACTTATTTTCTCCATGTTCTCAGGAAAAGGCAACGGCTTCTTGTTGTCCTCGTTCTGCTGTTTGGTTTCCAATCACTCTAACTCGTAGCATGTCAAGCATCGTCAGCGTGTAGAATTTATGGCTACCTTTCACTGGTCTAAATAGTTTATTCACCCTATCTCATTTTTACACTTTCCACAATTTATTATTTCTACCTTGTTAAATGCCATAGTTATTTTTTAAGTAGTGGTGGCGTATAGTTCACCACCACATTAAAGATTATTGCCAAACTATTCAGTTTTAGCAAATATGCCTATATAGTTAAGACAAGTGGCAAGTCCCACATAAACACGGCTTTTATGGAAAAATCAGTGTAATCCATTTTCTACCTCATATTTATATTCTAGTCCTTGTTTTGGCTCTCTGATTTTTAGCACTGGCACTCGCACATCACCCATCCAAAGCATTAACTTTTCTTTTTTGTAAACAGCGTCAAATTCCTCATCCCCTCCACGGCTATAACCTTTAAAATCATCGTGTTTTTTTCCATCTTGTAGCACATTTTTAAAGTTGGTTTCCTTGACATAAGCAAATCGCTCTTTTAGTTCAATGAATTTCACATTAAAAGCATCCGCATATTTCGTAGTCGCAAATTTATTCATTAGCACGCTGTCAATTATCACTCCTACTCGTTTAAGGCTCGGTGTGTTAGTTTGAATTTGTTGCCACGCATCCTCATCGCCCATGCCTTTCGTGCTATCCGCATAGTATCCTTTTTGAAAGGTAGTATTTCGGCTCTTGAATTTACTGGAAATATTAAATATTAAGTCCAAAAATAGCCCCGTGTCGGTCATTTTGTCCTTGGTAATAGTTCAGCAATTACCATCAGCAACTTTAGCTCCTTTGCTTACATCCTCCAAGTCTGCGTCTGTCGCTGGCTTATAGTTGTTTTTATCAGCCAAAGCATCCTCCACCGCAACATTAATATCCTCGGTGATTTCAGTGCTTATATTTTCTTTTAGTTGGTTTTCAATATCAATCACTTTACCACTATCACCCAAAGCATCAATTCAGCGGGTATGGTGAACGTTATCATAATATACTTTGTCTATTCTACAAGGTATATCTACATAGGCTAATTTTACATTTCTTTCAAAACCACTATCTTTATTATGAACGCTTAATTCGGTGTTGTGGTCTATACCTTTTTTAGGTTGCGTAAATAATAGCCTACATCCCCAACCCTCAACTTCCTCAATCTTGGGTTTAGCAAGCAAATCAATATATTCTGTGTCTGCTTCTACTAATTTATATATCTCCGTAACTCGGTTGATATTTTGTAAATGAAGTAAATATTTTTGTTCGGTGTTTACTCCAAAAGCCTTTTGATTTCAAGTTTCTACCATATATTTTTAATTTTTTTATTATTTTTCATTATTTAATCTAAAATTCCTGCGATGCTTCATTAAGTCCTCAAAACTTTTTTTAGACAAATCGCTTAATTCTTTATCTAATTTGCTACTGCTAAACTCCGCGTCGCGTTGTTTTCGCGCATAGTCCAATTGCTCCGCTTTGCTTCGGTCTCGGTCGGTTATTTGTTTAGTCAAATTAGCAACATTTTCCTCGGCTTTAATTCGGCTTTCCCTTTCCTCCAAGTAATAGTTTAGGTTGTCGTCTCGCTCTCGTTCAACTCCTTTTCGTCTGTCCTCCTCGGCTCTGAATGCTTTTTTAATATTTTCTATTTTTAAGCCCTCTTTCGCCAATTGGCTCACAATTTCATCACTGGAAAGATTTGTTTTAGTTTCCTTTCTCAATTGTTCGTCTTGTTCGGCTTCTAGCCTTTTTTTTGTGTCGTTATATGTTGTATCTGCCATATTATATTAATTTTTATGTATTCCTTTATAAAAAATATGATCCATTAACGCGTTTAGTTGCGTTTCGTTTAGGTCATTAGTTATTTGCCTAGGCTCCTTTTCGCCCTTATATTTTATTTTCAAATTTAGGTATCCGTCCATTATATTATTTATTTTCGTATGCTTTCCTTAATTTTTCGGCTAGCGGTTGAAGTTGTTTATATTGGTTAAGTTCATTAGTAATTATGCCCCGCGTTTCCTCATCATTAATTTTTTTAAATTGTTCTACTAGTATATTTTCCATTTGCTCTACTAACCAACTTGCTAATTTTACCATGTTAGGTATTTGGTCTTTAACTAATCCTCTTAATGCTCCTACTACATATGAAATCGCTTGGTTTTTTATTCAGTTTAGTAAAGCATCCCATCAGATATTTTTAACCCCAAATGCTTCCTGCTTTTCTTTATCGCCCCCATGGACTTCAAGCACATTTTTTATAATGTATTGCTCCCCCGCTTCGGCTTTCTGGACTAGCGAAGGTAAATTTTCTCGGTTTATATCCTCCACATGTACGCGGTGTAGTTCCTCCCACTCTTTTTTTTTGCTGTGGTTTTCTTTGTCTTTAATCCTTGCTTCGTGGACTTCTTGCGTTCGGTTTCGGTCAACAATGTATTTAACCCCGCTATCTGTCTCAATTAATTCGGTGATATAATTTTGCGTGTAATTCTTTTAGCCATATAGATAATTTTAATTATTCCTTGTCGGGTTCCTCTTGGTCTTTGTTATCATAGTCCTCTTGCTGATTTTTCAATACTTCCTTAATCTCTTTTAATTCGTTGAGTATTTTTTGTAATAGTTCTGTGTCTGCTTTTGCCATTATAATGTATTTAAAAAAAGTCGTAAGTTTTTGGTTTCTTTCAGCATCTCATCAAAGTCCCTATCCTTGAATTTCTCGGCTTTAAATTTATTCCATCCGTCCGAACCCAACCTTTTATAAATCAGCCAATCAAGTTTATTATCTTTTCAAAGTCTATACTCTAATTCTTGTTTATCCCATTCGGACAATCGGTTCTTTTTGCTCGGGTGATTTCAAAAAACAAGATCATCACTCGCCCGCTTGGCTTCCTCAAAAATTCGCTTTTTAGTTTTAGTTTCCAAACTTTCCATACACTTTTTTTAAATCCGTTATGTCTGCCCGACCCATGATAGAGCGGGTGAAACTAAACAGAGTAATCAAATATAGACTATTACGCCTATATTAGAGATTTTATTACCATTTTTTAGAATTTGTGTTTTTTTTAAATATTTCGGGCAATTTACTTGTTGCTTTCGCTTCTTACTGCCCGATTGCTGGGTTTAAAGAATGCTATGTATCCAAGTAAAATCACGGCTATCGTTGAACCAATACAAGCCCCAATCGTTCAATACTGGGTCATGTTGCTATCTTTATCATCTCCGCCCGTTTTGCTTTCGCTTATGGTGTCGGTCTTGGCTTTAATACTATCCAAAAGAGTTTTTAAATCCGAAGTGTCGGCTTTGACTCCTTTAGTCTTTATCTCCTCCACAGTTGATTTAATTGTATCAATTGCGGTTTTATCAAATATATCCTCGTAAACTATATTGCCACTGTTATCTTTGACATCGTTACCCTTATCATCTTTTTTCGGTTTTTTCAACCCCGTATTAATCAGAGTTGTCAGCCCGTTCACCAAATCGGAGTTTATTTTGTCGGCTACATCAATTTTAGTCTTATTATGCTTATCTGGTTCTGCCAATTTGTCCGCTTCGGCTTGGGCTTTTTCAGTCTCCAATTGCTTCTTTTCATTTTCTAGTTTACTTTTCTCGGTCGCTCATGTTCTTTTATCAGCACTAATCAAAACGTACAAGCTTTTTAAGTCATTGTTAATATCCATATTATAACGCCTATCGGCTGGCGTGTAGCTGTTGTCCTTGGTCTTATCTTTTAAATACTCTAACCTTTTAAACATTTTTGTTTTATCCGCTGTGCTTCACGCTTTATCTTTATCAGCGTGCGTCTGTAAATCTGTTAATATTTCGTTTAATTCTAATAGGAATTTATTTAGGTCTATTGCCATACTGTTAATTATTTATTATTATTTGATTATGTAAGAGAGAGAGATAGAGAGAGAGGAAAAACACACCTGCTCTTTTCATTCTTACTACTTCACCATATTATTAACTAATTAGCATATTACAGGAAAAAAACCCAACTGCCTAACTTTCAGCACTTACATAATTATATTTTAGTTTATTTTATAAAAAGACTAAATTGCTAAACTTGGCGGGTTTAATATTCGGTTTAGATGAAAACATTTTGTTCCTTTTTTTAGTTCTAGTCGGACAGTTTGCCCCACATATTCGCTTAATTGCCCTTGCCCCCTATAGTAGGCATCATAAAAGAAATAATAACCACTACTGCTAACTGCGTGCGGTTCTTTTCATTTCGCGGTTGCTAGGTCTTGGCGTTCTTGGACTTTAAAAATTTTAGTCTCAGTCGTTAACTTCTCGCCGTTTTCTCATTTATTTAAAAATTCGTTATAATTCTGCGGTGTTTTTAATCGTTCGTGTAGTTTTATATTGTTCGCTTGACTTTCTTTTGTTTTCAAGCGTGATTTCTCTATAACAGTATATCCCATCGCCTCGCGGTTTAAAACTTGGCATAGGCCCCAGGTATTTTTTATGATTTTGAAACCCTTGCGGTTATCCTGCCATTCTTTCCCCGCTCCCACAAATTGAAACTGGTGACCTTTGCCTAAAATTTGGGTTGGTTTATATTCTCCATATTTTATAACCAAATCTTTCAATGGTTCTTTCAATAAAAAATAGCGGTGTCGTCCGCCCGTTGTTTTATTATAGCCCACTTGTCATTTTTCGTTTTGTTCTCTGCCTTTTCTTTCTATTTCTTGTTTTAATTCGTTAGGTAGTCCCACCGGTTTTAAATAATCCTCATCCAAACAAATCAGTCCGCCCATATATCAGCGTCCGCGGTGTTTAATTGGTTTGCCACATCTCACACCAAACTCACCATATTTCTTTATTAGTTGGCCGGCGGTCTGTTTTTCAATTCAACTCGGTCAGTTTTTTCGTTTCGGTTTTTTATCCACTGTTTTTATACTTATATTTTGGTTATCTAGCATTTTAAAAAATTCTATGTTTTGCCCTTTCCTGTATTGTTTGGAAGTTAATATATTATTATTTTTTCTTTTAACGATTGTGTGCGTGTGCGAAGCACTTTTATCACTACCAATCAAAGCATCCGCTTCTTTCTTTTTAAGATAATGATTGAGGTTTATTTTTGACTTGGTTAAAGTTGTTTTTGGTTCTCTTTCAAATACTCCCCCTACTTGTTGAAATCTCAACCCTAACTTTTGAGCTTTGTATTTTATCCGCTTGGCAAGGTTCCTCTGTTCTTTATTCCTCGCGTGATATTTCGCAAAGTATTCGCCCCTTGGCTCTTTCTCTGCTAGAAAAAAAAGATTATTTTTTATCGCTTTCTGCGGTTGTTGAAATTTGGCAATCCTCATAATTTATAAAATATTACATATAATTTTATTTAAGCATTTTAAAAAATGCTATGTTTTGCCCTTTCCTGTATTAACCCTTTTTCGTCCACATTATCTTAATATATTACATATATTAACCCTATTTTTTCGTCCACTTTACTTTCTTTTTCTTGATTTTTCTTTATCTATATGATAGTGCGTGTATGCGAAGCACTTTTTCGTCCACATTTTTACTTTCTTTTTTTTGATTTTTCTTTATCTATATGATAGTGCGTGTATGCGAAGCACTTTTTATGATTTATAAGACAGTAGGCTGACAACCAACCAAGCCTTATTAGTTAACATTCATGGAGATTGCCATAAGTTCTAAATGCTACTGTTCGGCTAGTTGATTGCCACCCTACTACCTATAAACCTTTGAATCCCAACTCTTTCAAGGTCAGTCTAATTTTTTTACTTCGCATCAGTATATATAAAAAATTAGCACCGCATCTTTTTCGTGTTCTGATATATATTTATTTTTAAAAGTTCATTGTTTATATTTAACTCCTTTTATATTATAAGTTTTAGTTAGTTTGTGGGCTTCAATCCTTTTCAGTCCAATTATCTCACCTGCTAACACTTTACTTTCCCACTGGCTAACATTCATGTTTAAGATTTCTTTTATAGTTATATTTTCTACATGACCTATGAAATGTAAAGCGCCTAGACATTTTAAAAGCATTACATAGGAATTACCAATAAATTTACTTTTACTAACATTGACCCAATTGCCTGCACTTTCAATCGCTCATTCATTCACCTTTTTATTTTTGACTAGATTTTGAAAGAATTGGGCGTGATTTTGCCAATTTTCGTCCTCAAAACTGCCAATTTCTCAATCACTCCAACTCCTAAAAAGCATATATCCGCTTGTGCCTTTTTTGCCCTCGGTCAGTCCACCCCCTCTGCTTGGGTCAGTGCTTAAAATAGTTATTTTACCCATTTCCATTTATTAGTTTTTTCACAGTTCCTAGTTTTTGTCCTCATCTCCCCTCACAATTTGATTATTGTTGTAGTTCATAGTATTTCAGAGATTTTAGAAATCTTTAACCCTTCCTGTAAGCTGATGAGATACCTCTTACAATTCTATCACTTCAGCAGTAGCAGCATGCAAGTTATGTACCCTTATAGTATAGTCAGCTAAGGCTAGTAAGTACTCTGGGTAGATGGGGTCATTTGTGTGGTAGGTAGTAAGACAGTAGGTATGACAGAAGGCGATAAAGGATGTAGATACAAGTGTTTTTACAAGAAGCTTCAAAAGAGGATATTACTGAGTGAACTCAGATATGTCAACTAGTAAGTTAAAACTACTTATCTTTTCACTTTTATTATAGAGTCAAGAAAGATAAATATCTTAGATGCAGAAATAACAAACTATATTTTCAAGTCTTGTAGATAGTACAAGACTTAATATAAAGGCTAATGAGAGAAGAAAAGATATAACACATCTATTGTCCACTCTGGCATAAATATTTAATTCCAACCAAGAGATTAACTAAGGAATTATAAAGGAAAAGAACCCCATAGAGATATTCCATTACAAATTCCTATTTCCTATTTTAAATTCTATAGAAGATGATTGAACATTCTAATCAGGAATCTGCTGGTATTATAGGAAGATGATCTATACATTTTGGAGAGGATACCCCCTCAGGTTATATCCTCTTACAATATGGCCGATTGGTATATCATGATGAGATCGAGGTGACAAGTCCTATCATCAATCAGGTATAGCCAATCCTATTCATGTCTTATTGTCAAAGCCTCACTTTGCTTAGTCAGCTCTTAGTAGTGACAATACTCATCACATGGTCCCATAGCTTATCTTAGGGGAAGAGGTACTCATATATTCTGACATACCCCTTTAGTTGACCTAGAACTATATTCTACACATGACCTGGTACCTTGGAAGACTACAGATACTATGTTGTATAACAGTTAGCACATTTAAGAACTATATATTCCCATTACCATCCTTTGTATTTGCACTCTGTATTACTATATAAGTGGTCAAACAAGGTATATAGGCTTGTGCAGACTCAGCACAATGAAGGGTATGTATAATTGAGCTCGTTGTGGCCATATTGGTAACAGTATATACATTGTATTATGTAGATATATGTGATGTATTATTGCATCTATTGGTTTTTGTTGAGAATCATCAGACCTTTAGAGATGCAGTCGTAATTGTTGTTGAAGATTTCGATAGTAATAATTGATGATAACACTTCACTGACTATCTTATCTTCTAAAGCAAGCTAGTATGGGGTTTAGGTGAGGACCACTGTGATAGGAGACTCATGTAGGATGTAGACGCTAGTATTGACACAAGAAGCTTCACAAGAGGGTCTTACTGAGTAAACTTAGATATCTCAACTAGCAAGTTATAACTGCTTATATTTTTACCTTTATCAAGGAGTTAAGAGAAAGAGAATTTATCATAGAGAAGCAAAATATATTCTTAAGGCTCAAAGATGGTATAAGACTTGAGATGATGGCTAGAGAGAGAAGAAGAAGAAATAAAATACATTGCTTATCTGCTCCCTCTTAAACACCCATTTCTGACTAAGTAGCTACAGAGAAACTTTTACAAAGGAAATGAACCTCATAGAAACATTCTATTAAGATTGCAATGTTCTTTTATAATTTCCTAGAAGGAGTTCAGTTTGATGATTAGAGAATCAAGAACAGGTTTGGCATTATTGTTCAGGACCTTTAGAGAGGAAACTCTTCACATCCTATCCTCTACCGATATAACTAATTGGTATATCATGATAAGATCAAAGTGACAAGCCTCTTCACTGATAGTGTACATCCAATGTAGTGCATGTCCTGTTGTCAATAGCTTACCTTATATAGTTATGGCTTAGTGGCAATAATACTCATCATATGGTTCCATGGATCATAAGATGATTACAGGTTCTAACATACCTTCCAGTTGATCTGGAACAACTTCTATATATGTCCTAGTACCTAGGTAGACCACTTAGTACAGTTATTTGTAATAACTACACTAGAGTTGAATGTATCAATTTCCTTTCAGATCTTCAACATATACTCAATTTCTAATGTGTTATGAATATGGGTTACTACATTGTATACAATATACTTCTTATGCAAGAAGTTACTCTATAAGCTATAGTGTTTAGGAAGTCCACCTTCATTCCTTACTTGATGGTTACTTTGTATATTAGCACTATTCAGGCAGATATATTTTGCATGATAGAGAAGGAAATATTATATGGTCCTTCTTGTTGTACTACACAGATGCAGTATGATGATGGGGATTTCTTTTTGACAAGGACTTTATTAACCTCAATGCATACTTCAATAGGTTTAAACTCAGGGATTTCTACCTTGAGGTTAACGTTGATTTCTCTCTCTCATTTATAGTGGTATTATATAGTAGGAGGAGAAGGAGCAGAGATATGCTCTATAGTGACTTGTCCTGGGGAATTTCAAACAACCTATGCCTAGGTATTCTAATTTGCTAATGGAGTTGGTGGTACCTGCTGCAGGATAGTTAGTGAAGAGCAAAGCTTTTCACTACTTTGGTAGTTTTAGAGGTTTCCAAATATATCTTATTAGTTGAAGAGTATCTAGAAGTGATTTCTAAAGTGGTCACTAGTGTAGAGGGTTGGTTATATACATTTAATTAAGAGAAAGTACTAGCCTTATATGTAGAAGCGATACTTCACTAAGAGCTGTCAGGGTAACCTTTATATACCTATTAAGATCATCAGTTACATTAGGTTATATGGACTAAACCAGTAATTAGGTAACTCTATACAGTCTGGGAAAACTCACTTATGCTCCAAAACCAATGACTAACTGGGCAAGCGAGGTATTTAGGAGTGGTATCAGTAGGATTTGAACCTGCGATATTATGCATTACTGCATAGTTAAAGAGCATCTGGAAGTTATTTCCAAACCAGTTACTATTGTAGAGGATTGGTCATATACACTCAATTAAGAGCAAGTACTATCCTCATACATAGGAGCAATACTTCACTACATGCTATCAGGGTAACCTTCATATGGTGTCAAAGAGCATCCTGAAGTAATTTCACATTTAAACTATTTCATATGTTTTCCTCTAGTAGGGCATTTGACACTTAATGAAAAGCAATAACTAGTCAAAGAGTATCCAACTAAACCTACCTTAAATATTCAATTCCTTCATAATAAATGAGTAAGAGATGATAAATAAACAAGAAGGAAATAGAACCCTATAGAAACATCTTATTATAAATCTTCAATTACTAATAACTATTCTTGCATAATAATCTAGATCTTGGACAGGCAATAATCAGTATCATATGAGTAATATATTACTAATAAACTGATATATCATTGTCCTATTATGATTATTGGCTGAATCGGTTAAGTAGCTTATTCTACAAGGGTTATTAAGTAATTGCATAAATTACTGATGTTCTGATTACATATTGTGATATAGATATTACCAAGCTATATATCATTACTCATATGGTAGTATACTAGAGGTCTCACACATAAGTATAATAAGAGCATAGCTACAGTATACAGGTAGAGCAAGGTAGCAGTGAAAGGTATAATACTTAATAGATATATTATATGTACTAATATATTATCATATGATTCTATGGTACAATAAAACTGTAATAATAGGTATTGTTGCTACTGAGCTCTGACTAAGTGAAGTGAGGCTTTAACAATACAATTTTCATGGGATTGGCTATATATAATTGATAACCAGACTTGTTAGCATGATCTCATTATATAGGGGGGGGGGGGAAATTCATTTTTATTTTATCTTTACGACCCCACTAG
>JABYPW010000176.1:0-34477 GCA_016880775.1 Phymatotrichopsis omnivora | reverse complement strand
GAGCGTTGAAACTCTATTCCCATTTTTAGACAACTAGCTAACTAACTATCTAAATACACTTTCCTCCAGCGGGGCGTCTTTTTCGCTAACTTAATAGGATGGACTAACTAAAGGAAAGGAAGAAAAATGAGCAACATGGCTTACGGAAAAGAAAAGTAAAAAAGAGAAGAAAGAAAAAAGAAAAGAAAAGAATCAAAACACGCCAACAATCCCGCCTCCTCTCTTCCTTCTAACCGAAGCGCCAACGCGAGTTCCTTCTTTTTAGTTCCTGCCTAACGCTCTCTCTATGTCCTAGATAATTACTTTTGGGGGTTCGGGCGGTCCGTTTTTGTTTGGTGGTCTTCCTAGGCCTTTATCGGTGAGCTTTTTCTAGTCGTCCGGTTCCTCGTACAGTATCTCTTTGGTGATAGTTTCCGGCGGTATTTGGTTTTTTGGGCTTGCGGGGGATGGGCATTCTCGGAGGAAGTGTTCTATGGACTGCGGCTCTCTGCAGAGGCAGATGTTGTGTTGTCGGTCCCATGGTTTGAAGTTGGGGATGTACGCGTGTCCGGTTCGGAACTGATATGCTCTCGTCGCCGCGTACCGTGGGAGATGGTCGTATTTGTCCGTGTACGGTTCTTTTTTGTTGGTGAGCCGGGCCATGCTTGCTTTGACTGTGTCCTTGATCTGGCGTTTGATGGTACTTCTGGTTATGACCTTCTTGTTTCTGGCCGATTTCGTGGTCGGGGGGAGCTGCGAGGCAGACAAGAGAGCGTTGAAACTCTATTCCCATTTTTAGACAACTAGCTAACTAACTATCTAATTACACTTTCCTCCAGCGGGGCGTCTTTTTCGCTAACTTAATAGGATGGACTAACTAAGGGGAAAGGGAGAAAAACGAGCGTCATGGCTAAAAAGGAAAAAAGAAAAAGAAAAAGAAAAAAGAAAAAGGTAAGAAAGAAAAAGTCAAATCCGAAAACCTCTCCAACACCTTCCTTCCTTTCTTTCGATAAAGCGCCGACCCGAGATCCTTCTCTTACGCCTTTACCTAATGCTTCTCTCTGTCCTAAACGATTACTTGGGGGGGCTCCGGCGGTCCGGTCTTGCTTGGCGGTCTTCCTAGGCCATTGTCGATGAGTTTTTTCCAGTCATCCGGTTTTTCGTAGAGTATTTCTTTCGTGCTCGTTTCCGGTGGTATCTGGTTGTTTGGGCTTGCAGGGGACGGGCATTCTCGGAGAAAATGTTCTATCGACTGCAGCGCTCCGCAAAGGCAGATGTTGTGCTGTCGATCCCACGGTTTGAAATTGGGGACGTACGCGTGTCCGGTTCTGAACTGGTAGGCTCTCGTTGCCGCGTACCTGGGGAGGTGGTCGTACTTATCTGTGTAAGGTTCCTTCTTTTTCGTGAGCTGCGCCATGTTGGACTTGATCGTATCCCGGATTCGTCTTTTGATGGTGCTCCTTGTGATGACTTTTTTGTTTCTTGCTGATTTTGTGGTCGGTAGGAGCTGCGAGGCCTTCTTCGCTTCCTTGTCTGCTTCTTCGTTTCCTCTGATTCCGCTGTGCGCCGGGACCCAGTCTAGGTTGGCTGCGATTCCGATTTCCGTAAGTTCTGCGTTTTTTCGGAAGATTTCTTTTGCGACGTGTTGGGTATTCGAAGGGTAGGGGTTTTGGGCTGCTTGAAGTGCCGCCTGCGAGTCGCTTAGTATGGTGAGCCTGTCTATCTCTGGGCGTTTCTTTTTGAGGTTGGCGGTGGTCTCGAAGGCTAGTCTGATTGCTTCTAGTTCTCCGTCGAACACTTGGAGGCCTAGTCCTTGTCCTTTGTTGAAGCGCGCGATTTCTTTGTTGCCTAGGTATGCGACGAGTCCTATTCCTATCTGGTTTTGGTCTCCTACCTGGGATGCATCGGTGTAAATGGCAAGGTGGTTGTCCTCGAAGGCTCTTGGGAAGGTTTTGAGTTGTTCTTTCTTTTCCTTATACCTCGCTAGCTTGGGTTTTCCGTGGGCACTGATAGGCCAGGCGCTTGTCGGGGGTGCTAGTTTATTGAAGGCGAAGGGTCTTTCTCCGAGTTCTTCTTTGATGGTCCATAGCATGGCGTCGATCTGGAGCATTCTTGTCATAGACCAGGTGCTAGAGAAGGTCTGGCAGTTCCACTTGGGGGTCCTTGGTGGTCTTGGGTTCGTGTTGGGTCGGTCTGGCATTTGTGGGATTCTGCTGTAAATGGGGTGTTCCTTTCCTATGGCGAGCACTCTTGCCCCGTAATTTTTCTGGTACCTTTGGATTTCGATTTCTGGGGTGTTTAGGCCCGCTTCCAGGATGGCCTTTCTGTTGTTCGCTGTTCTGAACATTCCGCATGCCCATTTTGCTGCCTGGCTTGATCCTTTTTCGAGTGTGCTGAGGGCTTTTTCGGTGATCAGGTTTGGATGGAAGGTGTCCGCCCCGTAATATAGGGCTGGGTAGATCACTGCCCTTACTAGCTTCTTTGCCATATGGACGCTGAGCCCCCTGGCTCCTGTTGCTAATCTGCTGATGTTGTGGAGGCTGGCCTGCGCTTGGCCTAATCTGTACTGGCAGTGTTGTGCGTATTTTTCTCCTCTGTGTAGTATGACCCCTAGGTAGCATACTGTGTCCTTGTGTTGAATCGTTTCTCCTAAGATGGTGACCGGTAGCCTGTTCACAGGTTCGGCCTTGGTGTGCTGCAGTTCGGTTTTCCCCGGGGACAGAGAGAGCATCAGGTTGTCCAACTTTTCTTTCAGTACCCCCTCCACGAACTCTTCCAAGATCCTGCAGTTTTCTCTGTAGCTTTCACTTGAACAAAGGAGACAGATATCATCTACATACATGAAAACTCTAATCTGCGCCCCGCTGTCTCTTGTCAGTTCTGCCACATATAAGTTGAAAAGTAGGGGGGATATGGGGGAGCCCTGCGGTACTCCTGGGTTGATGTCTTTCGGGTCTGATTTCGTTCCTTTGTCCGAGAAGCTGAGGCTCCTGTGACTGAGGAAGGACCATGTCCATCTGACTATGTACTCTGGGGTGTTCCCTTCTCTTAGGATCTCAATTAACTTTTTCTTGTTTACCCTGTCGAAACCTTTCTCGATGTCCATGAATAGCATGGTGACCTTTTTTCCGTTGTTTTGTTCCCATCTGCTGTCGTGTTTGAGGGCATTTATCGCGTCCGTGACTGATCTTCCTGGGAGCGCTCCATACTGGTTTTTGGTGATCATGTTTTGATCTATGGCGTGCTGGGATAGTCTGATTGCGATTACCTTTTCTAGGATCTTTCCCAAGGTGTTGATGAGGAAGATGCATCGGTAGCTGTTTGGGTTTTCGTACGAGTCTTTTTTTGGTTTTGCTAGGGCGATCCCTAGTGTGCTCTTAAAGGTTTTGGGGTGGACTCCGTGTTGCATGAGAGGTTGTATGATCTGTATTATTGTCGAAGGGTTGGTTTCCACGAGATGTTTCCAGAGAGTGTACCCTATCTGGTCTGGCCCAGGGGCGGTGGTGTGCAGGGTTTTCCTTATGGCGTACTTCAGCTCTTCCTCCGTGATCTCTTCTTTGGTGAGCTTTTCTTTCGGTGGTGGGGGCAGGAGAGGGTCTTCTTGTATGGGGAAGAAGTGTTCTATCAGTGCTTGCGCTTTTTCGTTGGGATTCGTTGCGCCTTTTATTGGTGGTAGGGGGATGTCTCTGGCTGGTCTGGTGTATTTGAGAGCTTTCCACAGGTCTTTGTTGTTTATTTCTGCTAGGAATTTGTGCCAGTGCTCCTTTTTGGTTTCGTAGACTTTGTGACGGAAGTTTCTTTTGGCTTCGGAGATTTCTTGCTTGGTTCCATTCCTTCTGGTTTTGCCTAAAGCTCTTTTCATTTCGCTTAACTCTTTGTTCCACCATGGTTTCGATTTGGGGAGGATGGTGATCGTCGGTAGGGCTTCGTTTTCTTTTATCTTGTCCATGAGGCTCTCCACTGCCTCTGTCGTCCAGTTGTCCGGGTCTTCTGGTCTGTACGGGGGGGCCTTCCATCCTTTGATATTTTCTTCTATTTTTTCCCAGTCGGCCTTCTTGAAATCGTATCTTACTGTTTTTTCATATGACGGTTGTTTTGAGTCCAGTGTGATCGCTATGACTTCGTGGTCGCTGGTGGTTTGGGTCTGGTCGGGGGCGATTTGCCAGTTCGATCTCCAGTTTGCGAGGTCTGGGCTGATGAAAGTTAGGTCTATCGTGGTGTCCCTTTGGTTGCCTTGTCCAATCCTGGTGGGGGTGTCTGGTTCGTTGAGGAGGTGATATAGGTTTTTATTTGCTGCTTCTACTAGTGGTTCCGCCGCTCTTGTTTTGTTTTTTATGCTTTCGTCCCACCATGGGTGGTGGAGGTTCACGTCTCCTAGGACTATGTTTTTGTTGGGTGCGAAGATCCGTTCCCACGGAGTTTCGCTTGCTTTCTGGTCTAGGGGCCTGTAGACGTTGGTGATGTCGGTATATTTGTTTTTGTTCCAGTATATTCTTGTTACCTGGTAGTCTCCGTCTTTTGTCCATAGGGGGAAGGGCCTTGTTCTGCCGTCTGTCCTGACGTAGGTGGCCACTCTTGACCTTGTGGTATTGCTGGGGTAGAAACGAGCATATCCTTGGAAAGTTGGGGGGGCGTTGTTAAAAGTTGGGGGTTCTTGAACTGTTACTACGTTTGCTCCGTTCTGAACGGCCGTGTGCATGAGGGAATGGAAGTTGGTTTGAGATCTTTGACAGTTGTGTTGTAAAATTTTAAGGACAGGATGTGGGCCTAGGTCCCACTGTATTTTTTCCTCCTGTTTCGCCATCTATGATTCGGTGTACATTTCGGTTTCCATGTTTACCTGATCCATCCAAGCTGTTCTTTTTCCTTCCAGTTCTCTGGCGTAGAGGTCCTTTGCTGCTTTTATATCTGGGCAGACCGGGTCCGTGGCCTTGTGTTCTCCTTTGCAGTTTGTGCAGATCAATTTGTTGTGTTCGCAGGGTCCTCTGAATTCGCAGACCGGGCAGATATGGTTTTTGGTGTTATGGTGGGGGAATCCTGGGTGCATGTTGCCGCACATGTTGCAGCCTTCCTTTTCTTCTTTGCACATGGCGCTGAAGTGTCCGATTTTGAAGCAGCGGTAGCATACTGCCGTTGGGTTTGCTCTGAGGGACTTCATATCCTTGCAGGTTTTGTTGAAGATGGTTACTTGTTTTCCTAGTTTCTGAACTTGGTCTTCTGTGATGCGAACAGCTACAGCGGCGTATGCCCCTCCCGATGGGTTGTTTTTCCTGTCCTGTTCGTTCTTGAGGTATCTTGCCACTGCTATCTCTACGTCCGCGACGTAGAAGAGCTCCTCTGCCAGTTTGGCGACGGGTATTTCTCCTAGGGGTTCTGTGGGGACTAAGTGGATGACGACTTCTGTGAACATTGTTGCTACTCTGAAGCCGTCTCTTTCAACTTCTGGGTTTGTCGCGCCCGATGTGGCGTAATTGAGGGCGTCGATGTAGGGGACTAGGGCTCGGGCGACGATGGTGGGGGGGGTGGTGATGACAATGGTTGATTTGTGGTTGACTCTGACGGTTATGTTTCTCAGTTCGGTGGGGGCTCCTTTGTCTGCTAGGACTTTGATGTATGCTTCCCTGAGCTTGTTTGGGTTTGCCCTTGCAATTTCTGGGTGTACTACTCCTTTTGTGGGGGAGTGCAATTCTCTTCTAGATGTGGGGAAGGTTTTGGGTTTTTGTTGTTTGGGTTTTTGGTTTTGGTTTTGGCTCTGGGGGGGGCTGCTGCTGCCCTCCGCTGCTCTTTGGGCCTAGGTTTTTGGTCCCTGGGTTGTGTTCGGAGTCTTTGAGGGGCCCGCTTCTGGTGAGAGGCTTTTGGAGGGTTTTGGTTCCTTTTGAGTTTGTGGTCCAGGAGTTTGCGCCGTGCTCCTACTGTTCTGCGATTGGGTTTGACGTTGGGGGATTGGGAGTGCTGGGGCCACGGTGGTCTGGTTCTGTGTTAGTCTGTGTACTGTGGCTTTTAGTTGTCTGATTTCGCTGT
Source organism: Phymatotrichopsis omnivora (assembly GCA_016880775.1). Lineage (NCBI taxonomy): Eukaryota > Fungi > Ascomycota > Pezizomycetes > Pezizales > Rhizinaceae > Phymatotrichopsis > Phymatotrichopsis omnivora. The sequence goes on along the minus strand of JABYPW010000176.1, from coordinate 28,477 downwards.
TTTGGTCCTGAAGCTGTTTGTTTATTTGTCGTATGTGGTCGTTCAGGTCGTGTCTTTCAGAGTGCATGTCATCTAGTTTCCTCCAAATGTGGTTTAATGCTTGTGCCATGCTGCCGAAAGCTTCCGCGTTCAGGAAGACCCTTTTTTCGTCGTTGTCGATTAGTTGTTGGAATGTCTTTCCTTGGTTGTCTGGCATCATGCTTGCCAGTTCGTATCTTGGGTGCAGGGGGATAGGGGAGAAGGTTTCTCTTGGAATCGTTTGGGCTCTTCTTTTGCCTTTGTCTGTGATCGGTCTTGTGGTCTTGTCTGATTCTGTGTCCGAATCTTCGTCGGCGTGCATCGATCGGTTGGATCGTGGGAAGGAGGGGAGCGAGAGGTTGGATAAAGATCTACTTCTCGATCCTTTGAACGTGGGATAGCTGCTGTCTGGTTGTGTGCTCGGGGGGACTGCGCTGTGCGCTTCTCTGTCCAGGTCCATGGTAGGCGAGTATGGGGTGAGGTTTAGAATGGCCTCGGCCGTGCTCTGGTGTTGGGGGGTTGGGGCGTATAGGGTAAGTTGGAGGATTGCGTCTGCTGTGCTCTGATGAGCCTGGTTGTCTTCATGTCCTTGGGCCAGGATCGTGGTATGTCCCGAGGAGGAGGTTTGGGTGTTGCTTGGGGTTTGGACTGGGAGGGGGTTTTCTTCCGCCATCTGCAGGCGTTGGACATCCTGTTCTGTGAGCCTGTAGTCGCGGTTCCATTCGTCTTGGGGGGGGATGTCTTGTTGGTTGAGGGGGCGGGGGCTTTGGAATTCTGGGGTGGGCATGACTGCGCTGTGCGCTTCGGAGAGAGTTGGTTGAGACGTTGGCAATCTTGTGCGAACTGGGTTGTTGATGATGGCCGGGTCGAGGGCGGGGAGGTTTTCGGAGTTTTGAGATGGGTTGGTGGACGTTTCTCCACTGGAGACTATGATGGGGTTTTGTTGGGACATTTTGGTTTTTTCCAACCGTGATTTCTGTACTCTATTTTCAACTCGGCCTGTGAGCGGTGCTCCAACCTCTATCCGAGGGCCAGGCGGTGATGGGATAGAAGTGCTTGGTCACGGGATTTTTGGGCGCTTTGTTGACTATCGTGAAGGTAGGCGAGATCTTCGTTGTAGCTGACCGTGTAACGTGGGGGGGGGGGGAAGGAAAGTGCAAGAGGCCTGTGACAAGAGAGCGTTGAAACTCTATTCCCATTTTTAGACAACTAGCTAACTAACTATCTAGATACACTTTCCTCCAGCGGGGCGCCTTTTTCGCTAACTTAATAGGATGGGCTAACTAAAGGAAAGGAAGAAAAGCGAGCGACATGGCTAGTAAGCAGAAGAAAAGGAAAAAAGAAAAGGAAAAAAGAAAAAGAAAAAACAACAAAGAAAAATTCCCATCCTCCGCCCTTCTCTCCTACGTCTCTTCGTCAAAGCGCTAATCCGACACCTTCCTCTTAGCCTTTACCTAGTGCTCTCTCTGTTTTACGATAACTACTTGTGGGGGTTCCGCCGGTCCGGTATCACTTGGGGGTCTTCCTAGGCCTTTGTCGGTGAGCTTTTTCCATTCGTCTGGTTTTTCGTAAAGGATATCTCTGATGCTCGTTTCTGGTGGTATTTGGTTTTTCGGGCTAGCGGGGGACGGGCATTCCCGGAGGAAGTGCTCCACTGTCTGTGGCGCTCCGCAGAGGCAGATGTTGTGCTGTCGGTCCCACGGTTTGAAGTTCAGGATGTACGCGTGTCCTGTCCGAAACTGGTAGGCTCTCGTCGCCGCGTATCGTGGGAGGTGGTCGTATTTGTCGGTGTATGGTTGACTTCTGTTTGTGAGCTGTACCATGTCGTTTTTGATTGTGGTCCGGATTCGTCTTTTGATGGTGCTCCTGGTTATGACTTTTTTGTTTCTTGCCGACTTTGTTACTGGTGGGAGCTGCGAGGCCTTCTTTGCCTCTTGGTCTGCTTCTTCGTTTCCTCTGATGCCGCTGTGCGCCGGGACCCAGTCCATGTTGGCCTCGATGCCGGCTTCCCTGAGCTCTATATTTTTCTGGAAGATTTGTTCTGCGACGTGTTGGGTGTTCGAGGGGTAGGGGTTCTGGGCTGCCTGCAGCGCTGCCTGGGAGTCGCTTAGCACGGTGAGCCTGGCGATCTCTGGGTGTTTCTTTTTTAGGTTTGCTGTGGTTTCGAACGCTAGCTTGATCGCTTCTAGTTCGCCGTCGAAGACCTGGAGGCCTAGTCCTTGTCCTTTGCTGAAGCGTGTGACCTCCCTGCTCCCTAGGTACGCGACTAGTCCTATTCCTACTTGGTTCTGGTCTCCTACTTGGGATGCGTCGGTAAAAATGGCGAGGTGATCGACAAGAGAGCGTTGAAACTCTATTCCCATTTTTAGACAACTAGCTAACTAACTATCTAAATACACTTTCCTCCAGCGGGGCGTCTTTTTCGCTAACTTAATAGGATGGACTAACTAAAGGAAAGGAAGAAAAAAGAGCGTCGTGGCCATATAAACAAAGGAAAATAAAAGAAAAAAGAAAAAAGAAAAAAGAAAAAGAAAAAGAAAAGCCAAAACCCCACCACCTCCGTCCTTCTAAAAACCGCCAACAAACTTCTCGGTTAAAGCGCTAAAACGATCTCCTCCTCTTAGCCTTTACCTTATGCTCTCCTGTTCGGGATGATTACTTGGGGGGGCTCCGGTGGTCCGTTCTTGCTCGGGGGTCTTCCAAGGCCATTCTCGGTGAGCTTTTTCCAGTCTTCCGGTTTCTCGTATAATATTTCTTTGACGCTCGTTTCTGGCGGTATTCGGTTTTTTGGGCTCGCGGGGGACGGGCATTCCCTGAGAAAGTGTTCTATGGACTGCGACTCTCCACAGAGGCAGAGGTTGTGTTGTCGATCCCATGGTTTGAAATTGGGGACGTAAGCGTGTCCGGTTCTGAACTGGTAGGCTCTCGTTGCCGCGTATCTTGGGAGATGGTCGTACTTGTCTGTGTAGGGTTGTTCTCTTTCGGTGAGCTGTACCATGCTGGCTTTGATCGTGTCCCGTATCCGTCTTTTGATTGTGCTCCTGGTTATGACTTTTTTGTTTCTTGCCGATTTCGTTATCGGTGGGAGTTGTGAGGCTTTTTTCGCTTCCTGGTCCGCTTCTTCGTTTCCTCTGATGCCGCTGTGCGCCGGGACCCAGTCCATGTTGGCTTTGACGTTGGCCTCCTTCAGTTCCAGGTTTTTTCGGAAAATTTCTTGCGCGACGTTCTGGGTGTTCGAGGGGTAGGGGTTCTGGGCCGCCTGCAGTGCTGCCTGGGAGTCGCTTAACACGGTGAGCTTGGTGATCTCCGGGTGTTTCCTTTTGAGGTTTGCTGTGGTTTCGAATGCTAGCTTGATCGCTTCTAGTTCGCCGTCGAAGACTTGGAGTCCTAGGCCTAGTCCTTTGTTGAATCGTGTGAGCTCTTTGTTACCGAGGTATGCTACCAGCCCTATTCCTATCTGGTTTTGGTCTCCTACTTGGGACGCGTCGGTGAAAATGGCGAGGTGATCGTTTTCGAAGGTTCTTGGGTAGGTTTCGAGTTGTTCTCTTTTTTCTTTGTATTTTGCTAGCGTGGGCTTCCCTTCGGTGCTGATGGGCCAGGCTCTTACTGGGGGCGCTAACTTGTTGAAGGCGAAAGGTCTTTCCCCGAGTTCTTCCTTGATGGTCCATAGCATGGCGTCTATCTGGGGCATTCTTGTCATTGACCACGTGCTGGAAAAGGTCTGGCAGTTCCATTTGGGGGTCCTTGGGGGTCTTGGGTTGGCGTTGGGTCTGTCCGGCATTTGTGGGATTCTTCTGAAGACGGGGTGCTCTTTTCCTATGGCCAGGATTCTTGCTCCGTAGTTCTTTTGATATCTTTGGATTTCGACTTCTGGGGTGTTTAGGCCTGCTTCCAGGATGGCCTTTCTGTTGTTGGTGGTCCTGAACATTCCGCATGCCCATTTTGCCGCTTGGCTCGATCCTTTTTCGAGTATTCTGAGGGCTTTTTCTGTGACCAAGTTCGGGTGGAAGGTGTCTGCGCCGTAGTACAGGGCTGGATAAACCACTGCTCTAACTAGTTTCTTTGCCATGTGCACGCTGAGTCCTCTGGCTCCTGTGGCTAACCTGCTAATGCTGTGTAGGCTGGCCTGCGCCTGGCCCAGTCGGTGTTGGCAGTGTTGGGTGTATTTTTCTCCTCTGTGCAGCATTACTCCCAGGTAACGCACTGTGTCCTTGTGCTGGATTGTTTCTCCTAGGATGTTGAGGGGCAGTCTGTTGACAAGAGAGCGTTGAAACTCTATTCCCATTTTTTGACAAGAGAGCGTTGAAACTCTATTCCCATTTTTTAGACAACTAGCTAACTAACTATCTAAGTACACTTTCCTCCAGCGGGGCGTCTTTTTCGCTAACTCAATAGGATGGACTAACTAAAGGAAAGGAAGAAAAAAGAGCGTCATGGCTTAGCGAACAAAAAGAAGAAAAAAGCCGAAAAAACCAAAACTACCGCGCCCTCCGTCCCTTCCAACTTCTCCGGTAAAGCGCCAAATTGATCTCCTTCTCTCCAGCCTTTTACCTTATGCTCTCCTGTTCGGGATGATTACTTGCGGGGGTTCCGGTGGTCCGTCTTTGCTCGGGGGTCTTCCAAGGCCGCTCTCGACGAGTTTTCTCCAGTCGTTCGGTTTTTCGTACAGTAGCTCTTTGATGCTCGTTTCTGGTGGTATTCGGTTTTTTGGGCTTGTGGGGGATGGGCATTCCTTGAGAAAATGTTCTATGGACTGTGGCTCTCCGCATAGGCAGAGGTTGTGTTGTCGATCCCACGGTTTGAAGTTGGGGACGTAGGCGTGCCCGGTTCTGAACTGGTAGGCTCTCGTTGCCGTGTATCTTGGGAGGTGGTCGTACTTGTCTGCGTAGGGTTGTTCTCTGTTCGTGAGCCGTACCATGCTGGCTTTGATCGTATCCCGAATTCGCCTTTTGATGGTACTCCTGGTTATGACCTTTTTGTTTCTTGCCGATTTCGTTATCGGTGGGAGCTGTGAGGCTTTTTTCGCTTCCTGGTCTGCTTCTTCGTTTCCTCTGATGCCGCTGTGCGCCGGGACCCAGTCCATGTTGGCGCTGACGTTGGCTTCCATTAGCTCCAGGTTCTTTTGGAAGATTTCCTGTGCGACGTTCTGGGTGTTTGAGGGGTAGGGGTTCTGGGCCGCCTGTAGCGCTGCTTGGGAGTCGCTCAGCACGGTGAGCCTGGTGATCTGTGGGTGCTTCTTTTTGAGATTTGCTGTGGCTTCGAATGCTGTTTTGATCGCTTCTAGTTCGCCGTCGAAGACTTGGAGTCCCAGTCCTAGTCCTTTGTTGAATCGCGTGAGCTCCTTGTTGCCGAGGTATGCTACTAGTCCTATCCCTATCTGGTTCTGGTCTCCTACCTGGGACGCGTCGGTGAAAATGGCGAGGTGATCGTTTTCGAAGGTTCTCGGGTAGGTTTCGAGTTGCTCTCTTTTTTCTTTGTATTTCGCTAGCTTGGGTTTCCCTTTGGTGCTGATAGGCCAGGCTCCCACCGGGGGCGCCAATTTGTTGAAGGCGAAGGGTCTCTCTCCCAGTTCTTCCTTGATGGTCCATAGCATGGCGTCTATCTGGGGCATCCTTGACATTGACCACGTGGTGGAGAAGGTCTGGCAGTTCCACTTGGGGCTCCTTGGGGGTCTTGGGTTGGCGTTGGGTCTGTCTGGCATTTGTGGGATTCTTTTAAAGATGGGGTGTTCTTTTCCTATGGCCAGGATTCTTGCTCCGTAGTTCTTTTGGTATCTTTGGATTTCGATCTCTGGGGTGTTTAGGCCTGCTTCTAGGATGGCCTTACTGTTGTTGGTGGTTCTGAACATTCCGCACGCCCATTTTGCCGCTTGGCTTGATCCTTTTTCGAGTATACTGAGAGCTTTCCCCGTGACCAGGTTTGGGTGGAAGGTGTCCGCGCCATAGAACAGTGCCGGGTATACCACTGCTCTGACTAGTTTCTTTGCCATGTGTACGTTGAGTCCTCTGGCTCCTGTGGCTAATCTGCTGATATTGTGTAGGCTGGCCTGTGCCTGGCCTAGTCGATGTTGGCAGTGTTGGGTGTATTTGACAAGAGAGCGTTCAACAACTCCGCTTTATATAGAACAATCCAACCTAAGAAATGACTCATAGATGACTAAGGAAATAGAAGGAAATAGAACCCCGTAGAACATCCATGACTAACGTTTCGATCACTAATCCAATTCTTGCATAGCCTAGAAGAGTCCGGATTACGGAACAGGTAAAGATTAGCAATGTATGAGCAACGGATCGCCCTGACCTCTGACGTGTCAAGTCCTCTCGCGATAACTGGCTCGATCGGTCAGGCCGCCCGTTCCACAAGGGTGACTAAGTCCTTGCGCGACGTGCCGATGTTCCGATCACATGTTCCGGATGGGTATTGTGGCTAGTTTGTCAGACTGCGCCACTGCACCAGAGCCGTACTTATGTAAGACCAATAAGGCAGAGCCACACAAGACAGGCAGGGCCTGGTAGCTGTGATGGGTGTAACACTTACTGGGTGCATTCTGGGTACTAGTCTATCATCGCGCAAGTCCGTGGTACCTTGGAACTGTAACACCTTCTAGTTGACCTGGAACAAGTTCTACACATGTCCTGACCTAGGTAGACCACTTGGTATAGTCATCTGTAATAGATACGGTGTTCTATAACATGAGTACTCCTATTCTAAGTGCAGCTTCAAAGACTTCTATATTTCAAAATATCAATATATTACTATACAAGTTTAGAGTCAAATTAGAAGCATATTTACTATATGTAGCAAAAAAATTACTAAGTTATTTAAGGTACTTTTATATAAATATAATTAATGAATATAAGTAGGAGAGAAGGGCACAGAACCTAGAAGCTTAAGTGAGAATACTAGAGCTAGAGGTAGGAAACTAGCCACTAAGTAATTACTATAAAGGTTAGTAGATCATTTATACAAGGTCTTGAATATTATCCCTAAGAAATAGAAGAGGAAGTGATATAAAATAGATGTAGTATAGTTACCAAAAACTGTTCAGGATCATTTAAAGAAAAGAAAAGTACTAGAACAATATCCTAGACAAAAGGTATAGGTATTGATTAATATACTAGACTTGATATTTGATAAAAACTATAGAGATAAGAAATAAGTTTCTATAACCTATTAGTTTAGACACTTTCACTATCCTCATTTATATTCCTTTGGTCACTATTGTATGGACAGGGTGTGTACACTCATTTAAGAGCAAAGACATAGTCATATATATAGGAGTATCAGGTATATACCTTCATTTGCTGACACTTTCACTATTATATCTAAGGCATTTATATGAGAATTATAGGTAACAATTTCTATATGCAATATTCTTCTTCTTATTCTCAGCTATTATAATAAATACAATTATTAACTATTAAGATTTAGGTATACCTAATATAATTCTTTATTGAAAATAAATATTAATAACTTAAACAAATAATAGATACATAGCTTAGTAACTAGTAATAGCTTAGACATTTATTATTGATAGAAATTTTAGAATACTTACTTATATTAACTTAAATGGAGAAAGTTGTAGTTTTAAGATATTAGGAATCTTGATAGGTTAGAGATATTTTTTTTATTAGTCTTTATTATATAATTGTACCCTATAATGTAAATTTAATATAAAGATAGAATTATAAGAAATTTTGAGACTAACAATATTAGTTTAAAATTTATAATAAATTCTACTACATAGATATTAAATAAAATATAAGGTTAGAAGGACTATTTAAAGTTCTAAAACTATAATATAAATTGTAGTTAAATGTAGTATAGGATTATGTAATAAAAGTAAGTAAGATTATCAAAACATAACTAGGGTCTAAACAAAATTATTTATATATAATCCTAAATGTAGTATAAGATACTAGTATATGTCTCTTACTTTACTTAAGGGGAATTTGGAATTTGCAGAATTGAGCTGATTTAGAAATAGTGAACTTAAGGTAATTTATATCTATAGGCTTATATTTACTAAGAAATATCAGAATTATTAGAAAAAAAAGTAGTTAGAGATTGTAATACATTCCTCTTGAAATTGTAAATAATAATAGGAGTAATTATAGGAATTTAGATTCTTTTAGTCACTATTATATAGATAGGGCATGTACACTAAATTAAGAGCAGGAATTTAGATTCCTTCAGTCACTATTATATGGATAGGGTGTGTATACTCAATTAAGATTAAAGACATAGTCATATATATAGGAGCATCAGGATGTGCCTTTATCTAATAAGTGCTTTCAGGGTAACCTTCATATGGCAACACTTAATTAAGAGCAAAGATATATTTGCATATATAGGAGCATCAGGACATACCTTCATGTACTAAGTACTATTAGGGTAACCTTTATATAGCTATTATAATCATCGGTCACATTTGCTTATATAGACTTACCCAGTAATAAACGAACTATATACAGTCTGGGAAAACTCATATACCCTCTAAAACCTATAACTGACTTGGAAATCATGGTATTAAGGAGTAGTGTAAGTAGGATTTAAACCCACAATATTATGCATTACTGTATAATGTTACTACAATAGCCATACTACTTAACTATCCTTGTACCATAGGAGTAATTATATAAACAATATATTCTATATAGCTATCCTTCTAAAGTAACCTAATTATTTATTTATATATATATATATATATTTAACTATAGTTTAATACAGCTTAGAATTACTATAGAAGATTAGGTATATATTTACACTTAGAATAATATATATTTTCTAGTAATCAAGTGTGGTAAAAAAAAAGAATAATTGAGAAAAAAGCAAGGAATATGTTAAAAATACTAGTAGTGGTCTTACTGAAGGTATGAAGAAGTAAACCTCTTACCAAAGGTATGTTAGCCCTATACTATAATGATGTTACACTTAGATTATTAGATGTGAGTATGATATCCTACTCCTTACTATTATGTTAATTACTCTAGGACAAGTCCTCTATCATATAATATAGTGCAGTATAGCATAGTGTAGCTTAGCTATTACCTCTAACTAAGTGTGGTAAGTTAGCCCTATAGTGATCATATGATCAGCTATTAGAATGATACAGTATCATTCTAGTTAGCTATAAGATCATAATCTACATAGTTAGACTTGTATATTAAGAGACTAGAACAAATTAGGAGTAATACCTAAGAGTGTCCTATATAATCTATCCTAAAGAAAGTACTAATTATATCTGTCTATGCTAGTCTCTTCTATACATATCGATTATTATGAAATGAAGGATGGTTTAGAATTAGGGAATATTCTTTTATCTTCTATTTTCTTTATTATCTCTTTGTCATCTCAGATTAGAAGAAGTGTTTTTAATATGCTATGAATTTCCTTCTTCAGGCTATATAAAGGTTACTCTGATGATGTTTAGCAAGTATTGCTCCTATGTATATAACTATGGCTTTGCTCTTAATTGAGTGTATCTGACCTATCCATATCATAGTGACTGAGGGAGTACAAGAGTCTCCCCTTCTTAGAGGTAGGGTAAGGATAGTATAGTGGTATAGATATCCTAATATCATTGTACTGTAATATGTAATATTATAGGTTCAAATCCTACTTGTACTACTCATAATATACTATGATTTCCTAGTCGGTTATAGGTTTTATAGTATAAATGAGTTTTCCCTAACTATATATAGTTCCCTAATTACTAGTGAGTATATATAAGCAAATGCAACTGATGATCATAATACCTGTATGAAGGTTACCTTGATAGTACTTAGTAAGTATCGCTTACATGTATATGATTATGGCTTTACTCTTAATGAAGTCTACCTGACCTATCCATATCATAGTAACTAATAGAGTATAAATATCTCTCTCTCTCTCTCTCTCCTTCTTAGAGGTACTTTATAAAGGTTACCCTAATAGTACTTACTAAATATTACTCCTATATATATGATAATAGATTTGCTCTTAATTGAGTGTATTACCATATAAAGGGTTACCCTGACAGCACTTAGCGAATTTGCTCATGTGTTATGCAACTATGTCATATGCAATTAAGTTTTTATGATGCCCTGTCTATATATCAGTGATCTAAGAGAAGATTAGATCCTCTCTTAATTGAGTATACCTAACCTATTCATATCATAGTGACTATGGGAGTATAAGAGTCTCTTTCTCATCTTCTTAGAGTTTTCTGTATGAAGTTTACCCTGATGGTACTTAGTGAGTATTACTCCTATGTATATGACTATAGCTTTGCTCTTAATTAAGTGTACCTAACCTATCTATATCATAGTGACTAAGGGAGTACAAGTATCTCTCTCCCTCTCTCTCTCCTTCTTGGAGTTCTTTCTATTTCCCTCTTTAGTATATATTTACCCAATCATCTCTGATTCACCATTATAGATCCTTTGAGTCAACCTTCAAGCCTTAAGAATTTATTCATCTGTTTTCTCTTTACTTAAGAAGTCCTTACCCTAAACTTGTAGGAAAGACATCCTTTTAGTTAAGCTTCCTAAGTTGAGACACCTGAGTTTACTCAGTAATACTTGAGAGTATGCCTGAGGTATTTTTACTGAGCTAAAGAGTTCTATATAGGAATTTAGATTCCTTCAGTCACTATTATATAGATAGGGTGTATATACTCAATTGAGAGCAAAGACATAGTCACATATATAGGAGTGTTAGGATGTACCTTCATCTGCTAAAGAGTTCTATATAGGGTGATCTATTAAACTATATTTTTATCTATAGTAGACTCCTCTTCGAACAATATCCTAATGCCTAATACATTATCTCTTACTTTTATTATAGGTTCTTAGCTTACTAACCCTTTGTAGATTACCTATACTACTTACTCCTTAGCCAGTAATGTTTTAATATATAGGGAGTCTACTATCACCTTATAGTCATATGAACTCTAATACACTAATAAGTACTAGAAGGTGATCACTACTAAGTTCAACTAAATACCTATTACCCTTTATGATGTACATAAGTTAGGGGAAGAGCTATTCAAATAGGGACTTCAATACCTAGAGGAGGAATTTCAGAAATAGAGGGATGATATGGCCTCAATTATCTATACTACCATTATCCTTCATATAATGATGATGATGATGATTATTCAGTTCAATTTTATAAATAAACTACTAAAAAATCTAGCTACCAGGCTATCTCTATACAGTATAAGACTATAGTGTATAACCCATTTTCCTCCTCTTCCTGAAATCTAAAATAAAAGACATGATAACTAAATACACAAGCTATGCAAGTACAGTAAGAGAAGTGCTAAAAATAGTCCCATAAAAAGCCCTCCAATATATAATCCTATTGAGGCAAACCTTATAACAACTATCTAATAGACTCTTATAAAGAAAAAAATTAAAAACACAATAGAGTAAGGAAAAGAAAAGAAAAGAGAATCCCTTATTCTATCAATGCATGTACCTTTTAACAAAGGAAAGAGAAAAAGTAACATAGAAGGATTAAGATCCTATACACTACCTATTATGACAGCCACAGCTTCCTCTTTCTAGGTAGGTACCAGTACTTTTGCTTAGATAAATATAAGGTAGGAGGGGTTTAAAGTAGTATGCTTTCCTTTATAGTTAGCAAACTTAATAACTGTATTGTTTCAAAGTAGCCCTTATCATTTATAGTCATCATGTCTATAGGTATACTTGGAGGTGTAGTATACTTTAGTGCACATATTGCATCATGGTAGGTTTTAGCATCTAGCCTAGTGATGGCAAAATTCCTGGCAGTTTGTATAGTAGGTGGCTGAGTTAAAAGGGATATACTTTTTAACTCATTGAGTGTGGGTAAGGATGTTGAGTCATTTCAGGATACATTATTCATTGTTATCATCAATGACTATGATGACTAAAGAGGTTACTTGTTTGCTAGTAAGATCACTTTATCTAATTAGCTATCATAAGGTTTATGTAAGGATAACTCCCTTGTTGAAGTTTTTAATTTCTCTTCAGAATATGTTTACTTCTATAAGAGGGTCAGTGTGAGAGTAATGGACATTGTGTACTAAGTACTTCCTCCACCTATGGTTCTTGTGAACAGAGGCTCTAGGGAATCATTACTTGATAGTAGTTTCAATTCTATTATAGTATACAAGCTCTGTAGCTATAATGACATCTTCTATAGTAGTGACAATGACTGAGTGGTAGTTATTCTTTCAAATAGAGCTAATGTAGAGAGGTAGGGGCTTTGGCATCTGACAAAGTTTTGTTTTTAGAGTATGTTAGTTTAACTGGGTCAAAAGTGCTAATCTCAGAGGTGGTAGAGATGATGATTTCTCAGTCACACCTAGCTAGGTAGTAATAGTGACTAGCTTATATAGGGAGAGGAGGGACTAAGGCTATAGCTTACTTAGGTATTGACTTGGATATAACCCATTCTTAAGTATATTTAGGTTATATTTTTAGAGGTGTTATAGTGCTCATGGTAGGTACACTTGGGGTGATATTTAGTTTAGCAATATTTTTGACCTTTTTAGAGGTCTCCTTAGTCACTTTTTCAATTTTCTTGAGGGATTCCTTAAGTGCATTATTGGTAGTCTTTCTTTAAAGGGTCTGCCTAACCTTGCTTAAGTTTTTATCTAGGGTAGAAACTTTTTCATGCATTGTATTATATCCTTAGGTAATTATAGAGTAGTTTACCATAATAATGTTTTGCTGGTTCACTATGATTTCCAGGGCCTAGGTAATCTTAGGGAGTATTTCTGTTAGGAACTATAGTGAAAGGGCTATATAGGCAGCTTTAACTTGTAGAGAGTTATGGAGCATTACCTTGTTGGGGTGCTTCACTTTAAGCATTACAGTAGTATAACTAGCAGAAGCATTAGTTAAGGTTTTGGTGATGTAGCCTGCTTTGAGTCTAGCTTAGTTTAGGTTGAAGATAGTAAGGATAGCGGGAAGGAATTATAGTTAGAGGAGGAGGAAGACATCTTAATAGTTGATCAGCTTTGTGTACTATATACCAAGCTCTATCTGAGTACTAAAGATAAAGAATTATTGTTATGGTGTTTAAAAACAAAAGACATGGTAATGTTATGATTTTAATTGCAAGATGAATGAACTTAAAGAAGGCTAATCCTTGATAGGAATATTAACAAGCCCCTTCCTATGATGTCTATAGCCTTTCCCCCTACCATAACCACTTTTCTCCTATCTGCAATAGAGCAGATCTAGTAGGAGTATATAAACTATATGTAAAGGGAGGTTGAGTTTATCCTGAGAATAAACTAAACTTATTAGCAGGTTATTGATATACTATATAAATAGGTTACCTAACCTAAGTAATAGTTATATAACAAGATACTTAACCTCCTAGCCTCCTCTAATGAGTAGATTTCCCTACTCTAAATATATCTTAGAAAATGTAAGGCCTATATTCAAGTCCTATAGTAGACTGAGGTCACTCTGTAGCTAGAATTAGGGAAAAGTAAGGAAGAGATCCTCTAGTAGAAGGCTAAGATAGAATACCTCTCCTTATACTCCTCCATTTCCAAGGATAAGTGAAATAAACTATAGTTATATACTTTCCTATTTGTTATATTCTCCTTATATTTCCTATTATTAGTAATATTCATTGGAATTCTATATTATGAATGATGAATTATCACTCAGTTATATATAGTAACTCATATTTAGATTTCTATCTTGCTGAGGTCATGAGAATAGTATTTAGATTAAATGACATATAGGAAAAGGTTATGTAGACAAAACAGGTTTTAAGAGATTACTCTAGCAGGGAGGGAGTCCTCTTGGTAGTTGGTATAAAAGGAGGAGAAATCTATATGGTCATGTATTTCTCTCCTTTCCTCTTACCTAGGTTAGGAAGTAAGGGCACAGTTAACATATTACTGGTGTCTCTTTCCCATCACCCTAGATTAAAGTGCTAAGTAGTAGTACATACTAATAAGTATGACGGTGGTGGAGGCAACTAGGACTTGTCTCTAAGGGGTCTACTTGGGTATCAACAAAGGCCAGCAAAGGCAGTAAACCTTTTAAGGTGTAAGTACCCTAGTAGTTCTAAGGAAGGTAATCAATGGTTCAACCTGAGGTCAGCTTAAGCTAGTCTACAGACTCCTGAGCCTATTGCCATATCTACCTATATACCTTTGTATATGGTTAGGATATAATACTTGGACCTAAAAAGGTGGGGGAAGCAAGAAAAATAGGAGCTACTGAACCTATATTATATACTCTTAGTTGAGTGCAATGCCCTAGTTCTTTTAGCATCAAAGTTGCTTATGGATGCTCAGATACTCCTTTCCTCTTACTAAGGGGAGGATGGTCTAGTGGTATAGCTATCCTAGTATCATTATGTAGCAACATGTAATGTCATAGTTTCAAATCCCACTGTCGTCATTCTATACCATGAATTTTTAGTTATTCATAGGTTTTGTAGCGTAAGTAAGTTTTCCCTAACCATATAAGGTTACCTAATTACTGGTTCAGTCCTTGTAAGTGAATGTGACTGATGACCTCAATCGCTGTATAAAGGGTTACCCTAATAGTGCTTAGCAAGATCACTCCTATGTATGTGGCTATATCTTTGCAATTAAGTTTATATACATGCCCTACCTATATAATAGTGAACCAAAGGAGAAGCATATCCTCTCCTTTCCTCTGACTATGTATATAGCTATGTCTTTGCAATTAAGTTTATGTGTATACCCTACCTATACAATAGTGAACTAAGGGAGAAGCATATCCTCTCCTTTCTTCTTAGCTGTATGAAGGGTTACCCTAATAGCACTTAGCGAGATCACTCCCATGTATTTGGCTATGTCTTTGCAATTAAGTTTATGTATACACCCTGCCTGTATAATAGTGAACCAAGGGAGAAGTATGTCCTCCTTTCTTCTTCAGGGGAGGATGGCCTAGTGGTATAGCTGTCCTGGTGTCATTGTGCAGTAATGCACAATATCATAGGTTCAAATCCTACTCACCTCATTCCATACCATGAATTTATGGTTAGTCATAGGTTTTGTAGTGTAAGCAAGTTTTCCCCAACCATACAAGGTTACCTAATTACTGGTTTAGTCCTTGTAAGAGAATGCTGCTGATGACCTTAATAGATGTATAAAGGGTTACCCTAACACTGCTTAGCAAGATTGCTTCTATATATGTAGCTATATCTTTGCAATTAAGTTTGTGTATATGCCCTACCCATACAATAGTGAACTGAGGGAGAAGCATATCCTCCTTTCTTCTTATCTGTATGAAGGGTTACCCTGATAGTGCCTAGTAAGATCACTCCTATATATGTAGCTATGTCTTTACAATTAAGTTTATGTACATACCCTGCCTATATAATAGTGAACCAAGGGAGAAGCATATCATCTCCTTTCTTCTTATTGACAGTACTTAGTGAGATTGCTCCTATGTATATAGCTATATCTTTATAATTAAGTTTGTGTACATACCCTACCTGTACAATAGTGAACGAAGGGAGAAGTATATCCTCTCCTTTCTTTTTATAGCTATATGAAGGGTTACCCTGATAGCGCTTAGCAAGATCACTCCTATGTATATGGCTATGTCTTTCCAATTAAGTTTGTATATATACCCTACCTGTATAATAGTGAACCAAGGGAGAAGTATATCCTCCTTTCTTCCTAAGCCATATAAAGGGTAACCCTGACAGTACTTACTAAGTTCGTAGAATTCTCTCATATATGATATGACTACGTTATATGCAATTAAGTTTGTGCAATACCCTATCCATGCATAGTGTAGAGAGGGAGGTCAATATCCTCCTTTCTTCTTAAAGGGAGGATGGTCTAGTAGTATGGCTATCCTAATATCATGGTATGGTAACATGCAATGACATAGGTTTAAATCCTGCTTACCTTATTCTATACCATGATTTTTAGTTGGTTATAGGTTTTGTAGCATAGGTAACTTTTCCCTGACTATACAAGGTTACCTAATTACTGGTTTAGTCCTAGTATATGGATGCAACTGATGACCTTAATGGCTATATGAAGGGTTACCCTGACAGCGCTTAGCGAGATTGCTCCTATATATATGGCTATATCTTTATAATTAAGTTTATATACACTCCCTGCCTATATAATAGTAAACTAAAGGAGAAGCATATCCTCCTTTCTTCTTAAGCTGTATAAAGGGTTACCCTAATAGTTCTTAGTAATATTGCTCCTATATATATGGCTATATCTTTACAATTAAGTTTGTGTATATGCCTTACCTATACAATAGTGAACTAAGGGAGAAGTATATCCTCCTTTCTTCTCAGGGAGAATGGTCTAGTGGTATGGCTATACTAGTATTATTATATAGTAATATGTAATATTGTAGGTTCAAATCCCACTCACCTCATTATATACCATAAATTTCTAGTTGGTTGCAGGTTTTGTAGTGTAGGCGAGTTTTCCCTGACCATACAAGGTTGCCTAATTACTGGTTCAGTCCTTGTAAGCAAATGTGACTCATAACCTCAATAGCTATATAAAGGGTTACACTGACAGTGCTTAGCGAGATCACTCCTATGTATGTATCTATGTCTTTGTAATTAAGTTTATGTATATGCCCTACCCATATAATAATAAACTGAGGGAGAAGCATATCCTCTCCTTTCTTTTTAGAGGTAAGGACAGTCTAGTGGTATAACTGTCCTGGTGTGGTTGTGTAGCAACATACAATGTCATAGGTTCAAATCCTACTCATCTCATTCTATACCAAGAATTACTAGTTAGTTTTAGGTTTTATATTGTAAGCAAATTTCCCTGACTGTGTGATAGTCCTAAGAAGGGTAATCAGTAATTTAACCTATAGTCACTTAGTAATTTCAGCCTGTTATTGTATCTATCATAAGTGAATCTGACCAATGCTTAAAATATATATATAAAGGGTTATCCTAACAGTACTTAGTGAAGTTCACTCCTGAATATATAGCTATATCATAGGGTGTTAAATAGCTATTATGCCCTACCTACATCATAGTGACTGAGGGAGGATACATTCCTCCTTTCTTCTTCCTAGGTAGGGAAGTGAGGGCCTAGTTAACTCATTACTAGTGTCCCTTTCCCACCACCTTATATTAAATAGCTGAGTAATAGTAGGGTAGTGAAGGCTAGGGAGTGTGATAGTAGTAGGAGCCCCTAAAACCAGTTCCTAAGGAGTCTACTTAGGCATTTTTAAAGCTCTTTCAATGGCCAGTTTATGCAGTAACCTGATTTAGGTATAAGAACACCCTGGTAGTCCTGAGAAAGGTAATCAGTAGTTTAACCTGAGGTTAGCTTAAGCTAGTCTATGGACTCCTTAGCATGTTGCCATGTCTACCCACATACTGTTGTATATGCTTAGGGTACTAGATTTGGACCTAAAAGGCAGGGGGAACCTAAAATATGAGCTATAGAACCTATGTCATATGTTCTTAGTTGAGTATAATTTCCTAGTTCTATATATATTAAAGGTATTTAGGGAAGTTCAGTTCCTCCTTTCTTCGTCACTATATAAAGGGTTACCCTAACAGTGTATAGCAAAGTTCGCTCCTGAATATGTGGCTATATTATAGGGCCTTAATTGGCTAGTATACCCTCCCTGCATCACAGTGATTAATGGAGGACACATTCCTCTTTTCTTCTTCAGCTGTATGAAGGGTTACCCTGATGGCACTTAGTGAGATTTCTCATATATATTGTAGCTACATTCTGGCAATTAAGTTTATATAAATGTCCTACTCATACAATAGTGATTAAGGGAGGCTCTAATCCTCTCCTTTCTTCTTCTATGCAGTAACACACAATGTTGTAGGTTCAAATCCTGCTTATCTTATTCTATACAATGAATTACCAGTTCATTTTAGGTTTTATAGCTTTGGTGCATTTCCCCGGCCATACAATTGTCCCAAGAAGGGTAATCAGCAATTTAACCTAAGCTCACTAAGTGAGTTTAGCCTATTGCTATATCTATTATAAGTGAATATGACTAATAATCACAATGGCTGTATAGAGGGTTACCCTGATAGCACTTAGCAAGATTGCTCCTAATATATCGTAGCTATATCCTTGCAATTGAGTTTGTATAAATGCCTAGCCTATGTGATAGTGACCAAAGGGAATCTTAGATCCTCTACTTTCTTCTTCCACTGTATAAAATGTTACCCTGACAGTGCTTAGCAAAGTTTGCTCCTAGTTTTGTAGCTATGTTATAGGGCCTTAATTGGCTAGTACACCCTACCTACATCACAGTGACCATGGGAGAGTATATTCCTCTCCTTTCTTTTTCCTCTAAACTACTAGTAACTAAGGTCCAAGTCTTTAATAGCAAACTCAAAGGAATTAGAACTGTATTTAAAAAAGTATATAAATAGACTAGGGCTATACAGTTAATTAAAAAGCTATGAATTTTCTTAGAGTCCTAGGCAGCTATTATAATGGATCACCCTATATGGATAGTATATAGCTTGGGAAAAATACCTCAGGCATGCTTTACAAACACTACTAAGTGAACTCAGATATCTTGGCTAAACGAAAGCTCAACTAGAAGATATCTTTCCTACGATAATCAGGTGGACTTCAAGTGTTGAAGATAAGAAAGATGAATATATTCTTTAAGGCTTGAAGATAAGTCAAAGGGCTTTTACAATAGTGATCACCAAGAAGACAAGAAGCTATGTGCTAAAGAAGGAAGGAAGGAAAGACAACAAGACAAGAAGAACCACATGCTTATATATTCCTCCTTCACCTGAGCTGACAAAGAGATAACAAAGGAAATAGAAACACAAAGAACTAAATCCCATTCTAGACTATCTCCTGATTCCTAATTGCTGAAACCTGTAGAAGAGTCTAGAAAGGACAGGATGTGATTAGTACTTAATTTGACTATGATCGCCTATCACCCTCTTAGGCCTTACTCCCGATTTGTGATAGTCTCTCGCAATATAAGTCCAATCACCTGATCATGACCTTATAGCTAACTAGGCCAATATCATGTCATGCTGATAGCTGATCACATGGTAACCATGGGGCTGACTTCCCATGCCTAGTCAGGGCTAATGGCAAAGCCGCACCATGCCACACCATGCCACAAGGTTATATGATAGAGGATCATCTCCAGAGCACTTAACACAATGGTGAAGGGTAGAGATGGCATACTCACATGTTGACAATCTAAGTGTAACCTCCATTATAGTGCATCATCTAGGTACCTTGACACTAACCACTACCAGTGTTCATAACAGCTATCATAGTAGCTGCTAACCTACTTCCTGCACCTACTTAGAAGATCAGTAAAACTATCTTCCTACTCAATTAGAAACTAGAAGCAAGATAAATTAAAACTACACTAGAATAGGTCCTAGGATACACTAGTATTAAAGGAAACAAAAAGGCCAACTAGCTAGCAAAAGCATAATTGCAGTGAAAGTAACTGAAATAGGCCAAAAGTATAGACACAAAAAGGGTATTAATAAGAGTAATAATTCAAAGGGATACTAAGGAAAGGTTATGGAAAAACTTTGAGTGATTTATAGGGAAATCCATAGAAAAGAAAATTAACCCCTATATGACTATCAACAAATACCAGGTGGCCAGAGCCTTCTAGTTCAGGATAGGCCACTGCTATATACCCAACTACCTCAATTTCAATAGAGAAAGCAACATCTATATATATGGTGAGGCCTAATACCTAGAACACTACCTTATCCAGTATCATATAATGAGTGATATTAGGCAACTCTACAAGGTAAAAAGTATAGAATACATTAGTAGTATATTTATCTCTAATACTATATGCTTAACTAAGCCTACCTTAATAGTATCTTTATCTCCTATAGTATAGGCCTAACTGACCCTACCTCAGCAATATATTTATCTCTAATACTATAGGCTTAACTGAGCCTACCTCAATAGTATCTTCATCTCCTATAGTATAGGCCTAAGTAACCCTACCTCATTAGTATATTTATCTCTAATACTGTAGGCTTAACTGAGCTTACTTTAGTATAGCATCCTCATCTCTATTTCTATAGGCTAAACTTAAGCTATCAGAATTTGGATTCCTTTGGTCACTATTATATGGACAGGGTATGTACACTTAATTAAGAGCAAAGATATAGTAATATATATGGGAGTGTTAGGATGTACCTTCACCTGCTAAGTACTATCAGGGTAACCTTTATATGGCCTAAACTTAAGCTATCTCTACAATATCCTTATTATAATCAGATAATGCTTATTATCTATATCACTAATCCCCAAGTATAAAGAAGTAAGATATAGCCTACTTTTTATATTCATTATCCTACTAAGGGCTATTTATCTTGTCTACACTATGTAGTGCTGACTAAGTTTATATGTAATAAACCTTACCTATTATAGAGGGATTTACTTCTCTGCTATTGTCCTAGTTATCTTTATGATAGATATTAAAGGAATAAAGTATATCAACAGTGATCTAAAGACTAGAATGTACTTCTCAGCTATATAAGAGGAATAGTATTAATTTTGATGTTAATCAAGCAATCTAGAATATGGTGTAGCTATTCATAGGTATATAACTAACCCTATAGGTTATTAAGAGAAGTAGTTCCCTTAATTCTTCCATAATTAGGTAACTTATCATGAGGATAAATAACTCTCAAGTTAGATCTTAGATAGAGATTAGTATATAGTACATAATATTGAGAATTGCCTAGTGATTTAATTATATAGTCCCTAGCTTTTATCTCTTAGGTAACTTATCTCAAGGAGTAAAAACTCTCAACTCAGATCTCAGATAGAGATTAGTATATAGTACATAATATTAAGAATTGCCTTGTAGGTAAGCTATCTGATCTCTAACTTATATCTCCTAGATAATTTGAGATATTGTATAGGATAGCTAATTAGGATGTAGAACTTATACATAGGTTCCTATAATAATAGAGGTCCTTTTTTATGACAGTAATTTGATATATAAATAGTTAATAAGAAAAACTATTCTAATTTATCTATTTTTTTTTATTTTAATTTAAAATAATTAGCATAAAAGGGTATAGTAAGGTAATTATACCTATTCAGTTACTATCTATTAGGATTTAGAAGTCTTAAAATTTGTACCTCCTAATTTGTACTTTATAGTTTAAGTAGGGGAAAGAAATATATATATCCTATAAAATTAGGTAATAACTCTTTAAGGAGCTATAGCTAAACTAATAATAGTAGATACTACTAACTCTTTCTTAGTAAAATATAAGACCTAATCCTATCTTATACAATGATAATCTAAAGAGGAAGAGGAGGAGAATTTATTTCCTATTCTTAATTTAATAAAATAAAGAATAAATTATATTATTTATTTATTCCTTTATTTTTTTAATGATAATTCTTATTTATTACAGTTGATTACTACAAAATTACAATTATTCCATGTATAAATAAATGCTATAACTTCTTAAAAAACTATAACCTATTCTTAACTATAGTTAGAAAGAAAAAAGTGTTAAACCTGTTTTCAAATTACATCTTATAAAATAATACAAAGTTTATATAATCACTACTGCTATTACAGGAAGAAACTTTTGTTAAAGTAACTACTAGTTTCTATAGCAACCTGTAGTAGGTAACAGTAATACTACTATAGCTAGTAGGAGGTATTTATAGTCTAGAGTAACTATTTCAACAAGTATCTCTTTATATAATATACTATCACTGATGATTTTATAAAAAATATATTCTAGTATATAACTACTTTATTTTCTATTAACTCTAAAATTTCCCTGAGAAAACAAATCTATAGCTATAAAACTAACTAAAGTTTATAGATTCTAAATGAACTTAAATGAGAAAATTTTCTCTATCCCTAACTAAAATAAGAGATACCTAATACATATGATCTAGGTTAGTAATAGTATTAAAGTTACCTATGACTTATTAATAAACCTTGCTTTAGCAAAAAGGATATAGAGTAAGTTATCAGATGTATTATATAGGATGAGTATCTTGAAGTTTATATCTATTACAGATTTGATACTTGATAATCATACCTATTGTTAAAACACTGAAAGGTTTTTTTAGGTCTCCTATAAGATCTGTATGATATTCTTCAGATCTAGATTATAGAGGAATACTAATAAAATAGTTATAGAGAGGAATACTGGCAATAAAAAATAATCACTTATTATAAATATATAACTATTAGTAAGGACTGTTTTGAAAGGAGAATTCTCAATCAATTTATACCTTATTTTGATAGCTTGAAAGGCCTACACTAAATTGGAGAATCTCACTGTTTAGAGTTCCCTAATTAAAAATATATACTAGCACTAGCAAGTATAGTATCTAGGAGGATCTGTAGAGTAATGTACTTGCAGCTCTTAGAGAGTTCATTTCTCAATGATTTATATTATGCTAAGTAGGAAGCTATGGAGTGCAATGTGCAAAAAATGTTATCTGTTTGCCTGTTAATTCCTAAAGGAGCTATCTTTTTTTTTTTTTCCTTTTTTTCTTTTTTTCTGTCATTCTTTCTTTTTTGCCTTGCCAAAGTAAATGGGAAGTAGAGAAGGCACTATTGAGGGAAACTGAGGTTTACAGTATTCCTCCTTGTAACAGGTTTAATAACTATGAGATTGGTACTGTATATACTTGAAAAGATATAAATGAAGCTGTGAACCAATTTCATGGAAATTTTTTTTTTAACAAATCACTATCGAAAGCTCTTACGCAACTAAAATTGACTATAAGATCTCATCAATTGGCCAAAAGTCGTGGTCGTAGATGAAGAAGAGGCCAAAAAATTTGTACCTGAATGAATCTTGCCGGGGAATTAGCATCCATTTGCTAAATATTAAAACTTAGAAAAGAATATCTCACTCTTCCCACTTCTTTCGAATCTGCGTCAAACATTTTTCGGTCGCCTCGCTCAACCGAGTGGAGGAGCCCTGATCTCGCGCCTTTCTCATTGAAACCCAGAATCCTACGCTCAATTTTGTTTCTTTTTTGGCGTCGCTCATGTGGGCGGTATACTGAGGACTTTGCAACTGTGGCGGAAAGGTTTCCGGACGAAGGATTGCATACAGGTCAGTGATGAAGAGCGCCATCAGCGGCGGCTGGATGGACTATTTTGTAATATAATAGCTTTGTGAAATGAATAATAAATACAAAAACAAAAAAAGAAAAGAAAAATACGAGTATGTAAAAAGGACACATGGTGGTCCATTTTTTCCCGAATTGAAATGAAATTTACGAGCGAGTGCAATGTGGTGAACAAGGGTGAGCGCGAGATTTCCACCGTCGCGAACGATGTTGGTATGAAGAGTTGGACAAATTCCGGCAGTTCTGGTACGGAACAAAAGAAGGAACCGCAGACAGTCAGTAAAAGACTTTGGGGAAGCAAAAAAGTCGGCTGGCATCGTTTTCAACCTCATCTTCGACCCAGAGTATTCCAGTACATGATATCGAGTGATATTGCATGAACCACACGATCTCCTAACACGCTCAAGCTTAAGTGTCCCTTCTGGAGGTTGATATTTTGTTGGTAAGATAGATCATGTATTACATATAACATATATTTCTACCTCCGGCATAGCCTACCAGCAGAGATTGCTTATATACCCCAATTTTCCGTGGTATCGCATTTATTCGAATTCAGCAGACCTCTGAACATTGAAAATAGTATTATCTCAAAACAATGAACCTACACAGGCAATTCTATGCACGAATTTTTCCACAAGCACTTGTATCTGTTCCACTTCTCTTTTTCTTCATAAACACGAGTATCTCGTCTCGTTAATTGGCATATTCTAATCGGGCCGGGATAACGCAAATTCCTTACTAGTAGTTAGCTTGCGGCTTAAAAAAGCTTATCTCAACGCCCCACCGCGTCGCCACACGTATATGTATGTACCCATTCCACACGCAACGTTCCAATCCTCCTCTCACATCCTCGCACCTCCACCTTAGACCTCGCACGCCACCCTCTACTCCGCTTTGAAAACAAATGTGGTATGCCTCGAAACGAATGCAACGGATGAGGGAACGATGAAATGAGCTAACGATTCCAATCACCAAAAACAACAGCAAACACATACTCAACGCGCAAGTCTCGATCCGCAGCCCCTGCTGCAAAAAATGGTTCGACTGCGCCGAATGCCACGCTGAAACCGAAGACCACCGGCTTCTGCAGCGCTTCGAAATGGTCTTTCTCCCTCTTTCTCTCCTCTTCTCGCTTCCGTCCCTCCGATGGCCTCCTCCCCCTTTTCGGAACATGATCTGACGCGAGGGTTGGTTACAGGTTTTTGCCTGCAAGAAATGCAAGAAATGTTTCCGCAAAGACACGAAAGACTGGGACGAAAGGTTTCCTTCCCTGCACTCTGCAGCTTTTATGGACGCAGGCTAAATGAGAGGTGATTAGTGACGAGTACTGTCCGCACTGCGACAACCATTTTGTGATCGAAGCGAAGACGCCTACGCCAATGTTGAAAGTCGAAGGCGAGGATCCAAGGATCGACGCGAGAATGGTTAAAGACGAGAGGATAAAGGGGGAGGCCCAGCGCTCGATTTTTAGCGTTCAGGATCAGGCGGATAGGTTGGGGTAGATTATTTGCGAAAGTCCGGGCAGTTTGAGGTAATGATAATACGTAGCGTTTGGGTTTAAATTTTTTTTATTTTTAGACTGGCATGGTAGGGAATATGTAGCGGGTGTAGCACCGTGTCCTGATACGATGAAACGGGAATTACATATTAGATATCCAGTATTTTTATACATGTACATGTACAGCGCACCGAGGGTCAACCGGGATTTTTTATACATAATATCACGCAAATCATCAATCCTCTACAAAGCAAAAGCACATTTTCAGAAATCATTACATCTCAGCTATTTTATTTTGTTTTTCACTTTCGTAATATCACCACCGAGCTCCCCTCAAGCAATCTACGAAGTGGGAGCATCGGTCTGCGGCAACAAGCTGGTTCCCGAAGCGGAGCTTCCGCCGCCACGAGTCTTTTTCTTGGCGGCCTCCTCCTGTTTCTCTTTCTCGATCTCCTTGACGTAGTTCTCGATGGTTTCCACGGACATCATCTATTTATGTTAGCTGCATTGGATTTGAGGATGGGGTTCCAAGAGGCGAATAGATACCTCCATCTCCTTCCCGGGCGCCATGATTGCAATTTCAATGTTTTTCGCTCCAGTCTGCACAACCTCCAAAAGCGACTTAACCGTAAGCTTAATAGTTTCCTCACGGTCCATATTCTCCTTATAATTACGTTCCAAAAACTCCCTAACCGTCTTGCTCGAGCGACCAATCGCATTTGCTTTCCTATCCATGCCCTTACATTAGCCTCATCCCCTCTGCCCCAGCGCACAAAAGGTTGATCAAACCCACCAAGCAGAATAGATCCCCGACGGCTCAGTCTGATAGAGTCTGGGGATCTTATCATTAGGATCAAACCCGATAATCAACGTACTGATACCGAACGGCCGCACACCCCCGCTCTGCGTATATCTCTGCTGTACGCCGGCAACATATTTGGTTATGTATTCGATCGTCACGGGGTCCTCGACGGTCAAGCGGTGGGACTGGGCCTCGACGCGGGCTTTGTCCACGAGGATGCGTGCGTCGGCGTTGAGGCCGGCGAAGGCAAGACAGACGTGCGTGTCGATGAGTCCGATTTTCGAGGGTGTTATTCGGGTGTCTTGAAGTTTCATGGCGGAGCGCTTTTCGCAGCCAAGGACGACAATGGAGGAGCCTTTGACGCCAACGGCGCAGGTTCCTAGCGGGTGTTAGCGGCGATGGTGGGGAAGTGGGGGAGGGGGAATACCTCGTTTGACAGCTTCAAGGGCATATTCTACTTGGAAGACGTGGCCGTCGGGACTGCGGGGGCTTAGTCACTATTGGGATGGAGGACGAGGATGGAAATACCTGAAGACTGGATGGTATTAGCTACGATCGATAAACGTGGGGGATGTTTGCTGCTTCTCAATGCTTACCGCTCAGAGCTCTGTCGTAGGAGCCCATCTCGAATTTATCGCGGAATTATCGAAAACAAAACAGTTTATAGCGGGGGTATCAACGGCGAGCTTTTGCAGTCCAAAGAACAACGGGAAAAGCTTTTTGGGAGGTTGTGTATATGTAACCGTCGTCGAGATTTCGATTCAGAGGAGGGCAGCTCCAGTTCAACCTCCGCCAAACAATGTCTTTGTTGAACTAGCCTCATCACGTGATGAAATACTTTGGCAGGCGGCAGACAATTACGTAATAAGGATCTCAGCCCACACTATCCCACTTTCCTGACATACATACGTAAATTGAACCCCGCCAAAACTGGTCAGGATTTTAGAAGGGAAGGTAGCTGAAATAGCAACGCTCAAGGCATATAAAATACTAAAACCGCTGGAGAAGTCTGCGTGAGAGGTCAATTTTACCAAGATACTAGGGGTACTCGCCGCATACAGGAGTGACTCAATGAACACTGCACGATATTTCCGAGCAGTCGCCCGCGCCGGCAGATCGTATGCTGTGCTCCCGAGGCCGAGAATCGCAGCAGCAGCATTGGGATTGAGAACAGGGAGGTACCTGGCGACGGAGTCGCATGAGCGCGCTGCTACGACGGCGACTGCGACAACGAATAAGAAGAAGGAGGTCCAGTATACGGCGGAATCGTGAGTTGATATTCCATTGCTGTTGTGCGGGGGAGAATCGGGGGGCTAATTGGGTGACTTTGGTAGGTATCCCAGCATCACTCGCGACTCCAAATTCGCGAAATTGACGCCTGAAGACATTGCGCATTTCCGGTCGATCTGCCCGATCATTTCGACCGATGCGGGTGCTGCAAAGGACGATTTGGAGCCCTTCAACACCGATTGGATGCGGAAATACCGCGGGCAGACTCATCTGGTGCTCAAGCCGAAGTCTACGCAAACAGTGTCGGACATATTGAAATACTGCAATGAGAAGAAGCTTGCGGTCGTCCCGCAAGGTGGGAACACAGGGCTTGTTGGAGGCTCCGTCCCAATCTTCGACGAGATCGTAATCTCCCTTGCCGGCCTGTCCAAAATCCGCTCCTTCGACCCTGTCTCTGGAATCCTGGTCTGCGACGCCGGAGTCATCCTCGAAAACGCAGATAATTACCTCCGCGAGCACAACCACGTTTTCCCGCTGGATCTCGGCGCAAAGGGGTCGTGCCATGTGGGAGGGAATGTCGCGACCAATGCCGGGGGACTGAGATTACTCCGGTATGGATCATTGCATGGGACTGTGTTAGGAGTAGAGGCAGTGCTACCGGATGGAACAATCCTCGACGACCTGTCCACGTTGCGAAAAAATAACACAGGCTTTGACCTAAAGCAGCTGTTCATCGGCTCCGAAGGGACCATCGGGGTCATCACCGCAATCTCGATTGTCTGTCCGCAGAAGCCAGCCTCCGTGAATGTAGCGTTTTTCGCCATCAAGAACTTTGACAAGGCGCAGCAAACATTCGTCAAAGCCAAAGAGCAGCTGGGTGAAATCCTCTCTGCCTTCGAGCTCATGGACGGGAACTCGCAGAAGCTAGTTAAACAAGTCACCGGCAAGACCCGACCACTAGAAACCGAAACACCCTTCTACGTCCTCGTGGAAACAAGCGGTAGCAATGGCGAACACGACAATGCTGTATTTTCTCCCCCGTCCCCTCCTCCTCCCTACGACGAAGCCATTACAAAGCAATACTGATGCTTAAAGAAACTGGAAACATTCCTAGAAAGCCTCATGTCCACCGATACCATCGCGGATGGCGTGGTCGCCCAAGACACCACCCAAATCCGCACGCTCTGGTCCTGGCGCGAAGGCATCGCCGAATCCCTCGGTCACTGGGGCGGCGTCTACAAATACGATGTGTCGATCCCGCTCTCCGAGTTCTACGGCCTAGTCGACGACGTCCGCGACCGCATGGCCGCCGAAGGCCTCTTGTCTACGCCAGAGAATCCAAATGTTGTGATAGACGTGGTCGGATACGGACATATGGGCGATAGCAATCTCCATTTGAATATTCCAGTTAGGGAATACGATAAGCAGATTGAGAACGTCCTGGAACCGTTCGTATATGAGTGGATTCAGAAGAGGCACGGAAGCATCAGTGCCGAACACGGGCTGGGGCTTGCGAAGCAGGCGTTCGTCGGGTACTCGCGGGGCCCGACAGAGTTGGCGGTTATGAGAGGGCTGAAAAAGTATTTTGATCCGGTGGGTTAAACCTTTGAGCTTTGGTGTTGCGATAGGCCGGGTTTTCGATGAGGAGTTGACTAACTGCGCACAGAACGGAATCATGAATCCTTACAAGTATATCAACGCTTAGCAACCCCCTTTTTTCTTCTTTTTGGGAGATTTTTGTGTGTATTTTTTTCGAAGCTATATTAATTCCCTTCTTCCTTTCCATCTTTCCTCTCCTGTTTGCTCGAAATGTGCATCTCATCCACGCAATCCCCTCGTGCCCCCCCACCCC
>JABYPW010000175.1:0-34547 GCA_016880775.1 Phymatotrichopsis omnivora | reverse complement strand
GGACTCTTCTACAGGTTTCGGTGATTAGGAATCAGGAGATGGTCTAGAACGGGTCTTAGTTCTTTGTGTTTCTATTTCCTTTGTCATCTCTTTGTCAGCTCGGGTGAAGGATGGGATATATAAGCGCGCGGGTGTTCTCTGTCTTGTTGTCTTTCCTTCCTTCCTTCTTTAGCACATAGCTACCTTGTCTTCTCTGCGAGTACCATTGTACGAGCCTTTGAGTTATCGTCGAGCCTTAAAGAATATATTCGTCTTTTCTCATCTTTAATACTTGAAGTCCACCCTGTTGTCGTAGGAACGATATCTTCCAGTTGAGCCTTCGTTTAGCCGAGATATCTGAGTTTACTCAGTAGCATTTGCGAAGTGTGCCTGAGGTATTGTTACCGAGTCAAATACAACCATATAGGGTGATCCGTCACAGTATCTCCCTTCTTTTTGATTGGCCTCCTAGCATACAATTCTAAGGATTTCTATAGTCTCTGTTTAGTTTTAGTCTAGATGAGCAATCTCATTATGACCTTTTTCTAAGTAGTCCCTTTTGTTGCTTTAGGTTCTAGCTTTTTTGACTTTACTTTCACTATCTAGTCAGCTTTCTCATTTCCTCTAATTCTGATATATGCCAGTACCTATTAAATTGTTGCTTAGATATTGTAAGCCTGGAGTTACAAGTTCTATCAGAAGACTTCTTTCACTATATATTGTGTAGGGACAGGGTATGGGTTAGCGGCTACTACAATTACTACCTAGCTATCAGTGTACATGGCTACTGTTTTAACTAGGTAGGCTTCTGATAGGGTGACCATGTATTTGAAGGCTTTGAGTATAGAGTCTACCTCTCTATCAAAGACTTGTACTCCTCTACTTAGGGTTTTATAACTTCCTCTGATTTGTTAGTTATTTACATATACTGTTACTGCTCTGCTAACCTGGTTATACTTTCCTACCTTAGAGGTATCTGTATATAGGGTGAGTTTATTTCTAGGGTATTTATTAGGGTATGCCTTGAGAATTTCTTCCTTGCTTTTTATTTTCGTGATCCTAGGTTTCCCCTCTAAACTTATGGGCTAGTGTCTTACTAGAATTATGAGCTGGTATCTGGAGAAGGTGTCTATACCAATATCTTCATATATGGTATTCAGTATAGCATCGATTTGTAATATACATTTCATATAGTGTTGCCCCTTCTCTTTGGCTCCCTACAAGGGCACTCTTAGGGAGTTATTTCTTGTCTTGTTTCTTTCTAGTAGTAGGGGCATTCTTGAGTAGACTATGTGTCCTAGGCATATGGTGAAAAGCTGGGCAGCATAGTTACACTAGTACCTTCTGATCTATAGGTCCTCTAGCTATACTTTCACTGCTGTGATCACAGCTTTGTTGTTGGTCCTCCTGAATATTCTACATACCTACTTTATAGTTATAGCTAGTGAGGTCTATAGTTATTATAAACACTGGTAGTGGTTAGCATCAAGGTACCTAGATGATGCACTATAATGGAGGTTATGCTTAGGTTATCAACATGTAAGTATGCCGTCTCTACCCTTCACCATTGTGTTAAGCGCTCTAGAGACGATCCTCTATCACATGACCTCATAGCATGGTATAGCATAGTGTAGCTTTGCCATTAGCCCTAACTAGGCTTGGGAAGTTATCCTCATAGTTACCATGTAGTTGGCTATCGGTATAACATGACATTGGCCTAGTCAGCTATGAGGTCATGATCAGGTGATCAGACTCATATTGCAAGAGACTATCACAAATCGGGAGTTATGCCCGAGAGGGTTATAAGTGATCATAGTCAAATTGAGTACTTATCCTATCCTATCCTTTCTAGACTCTTCTATAGGATTTAGTGATTAGGAATTGAGAGATAATCTAGAATGAGAAATGGTTCTTTGCATTTCTATTTCATTTGTCATCTCTTTATCAGCTTATGTGAAGGAGGAAAATATAAGTGCATGGTTGTTCTTGTCTTGTCTTCTTTCCTTCCTTCTTAAGCTTTAGCTTTCTGTCTCCTCTACAATCACTATTATAAAAGCCTTTGAGTTATCTTCGAGCCTTAAAGAATATATTTGTCTATCTCTCTCTTTAACACTTGAAGTCTACCCAATCATTGTAGGAAAGATATCTTCCAGTTGAGCTTTTGTTTAGCTAAGATATCTGAGTTCACTTAGTAACATTTACAAAGTATGCCTAAGGTATCTTTACCAAGTCATATATGATCTATATAGGGTGATCCGTCACAATATATTCTTCAACGAAGATGGCTTCTTCCTATTCAAATATTGCGATGTCTGATATATCCTCTCTTACTCTCATTGTAGGTACACAGCTCACCAACCTGTTGGCCTAAACAGTTCAGACCACTAGATCCTCTGCCTCTAATATGTCTATATATGAGGAGGCTACCATAGACCTCAAGCTGGGAGAGCTCCAATATGCTGACAAGTATCAGAAGACGGTGATGGACAATTACATCACTACTATGTAGGCTCTCCAATAGGAGTGGGCATTTCTAGGGGAAGACCCTTTGAAAAGGGCTCTTCAAAGTACTGAGGAGGAGTTTTAGAAACAGTGCGATAATGTGGCATCGATAGTCTACACCATCATCGTCCTACACTGCAACATCAATAACCCCCTTCCTAAGATATCTGTGGCCTTCCCCTAATCTATGACCAACCTCCTTCTCTCCATGGTTAAACAGATGTAGAAGGAGAGGGCCTCCTTTGCTCAGATAGAGATCAACTACACAAACATGCTAAATAATGCCTATCAGGATATAGTCAACCAGCTCAACAGAAAGAATGTAGAGCTACGCTGAAAGTTGGCGGACTAGGCTCTGCACCTATTGGCCTCCCCTAATAAGTAAATCACCACTTTGATAGTATCCCTGGCAGAAGCTAAGGCTAGAGTTGAAGTACTAGAGTAGGGTAAGGTCCCCCTCTAGGCTAGGCTTAGTGAGGTAGAACACCAGGTTCTACACTTGAAGGAAGAGAATGAAGGTCTCTCTGCTAGGTCTATATTGAGGCAGGAAGATGTGGTCAAGCTCAGGGAAGACATGATGAAGGCCAATGACAATGCTAAAATGTGGAAGGAGTTGTACTATCAGTACAAGGAGTACTATGGGTCCATAGTTTCCCCTCCAGTCTCTAGGAATCTAGATGAGGTCATTGATGTACATGATGGGGTAACCTACATCTCTATTCCTCCACCTGCCCCAAGGTCCAGATTTTGATCCAGGTTAGGTATACCACCTTTCCAACTGCCTTCCTGTCCCATCTTCCCTACTCCTCCTCCTCCTTCCCATTCTACCTTTGCAGGACCTTCCAGGGGAAGAGGCCCAACCTCCTTTACCTCCTTTGCACCTGCACCCTGAGAAACCTCTCCTTGTCCCCTTTGGTAGAGTTATGTTATCTAGATAGTGTAGGAGGCACTCAGATAAACTACCCTACCAGCACCTCCCTTAAACTGCTCAACTCTGGCTCTACCTCCTATGTTATCTACCTTGTTCAAAGGTCCCAAGCCTGCTGATCCTGAAAAATTTTTGGGAAAGGCTAAGGATATAAGGAAGTTCATCAACCAGTGCAAGAACTACTTTGCCCTCTAGTCACATGCCTTCCCCTATAACAGGATCAAGACCAGGTTCATGTCCACATATATAATAGGTATGGCAGCGCCCTGGTAGAGGGCCAATGCCTAACAGTGGACCCAGCAGAAAATCATGTAGGAGGATTTGTCTGAAGCAGTGAAAACCTACTTCAGAGCCTTCACCACTAAACCCTAGGCTATTAGGAAGATTATCAATACATAACAGACTAAGGGTATCCTCTCCTACCTCACCTATATAGAGGCTCTCAACTAGCTTACTCAATATGACTAAGAAGCCTTTAAATTTTGGGTAGAGAGGGGCCTTAAAGAAGATCTCTGCCTGGCAATAGTGGATAGACCTAACACAATACCCTAGTAGCTGAGTGGCTTTCTCATATTGTTCAAGTGGGTCTGGCAATGCAGGATACCTAGGTGGCTATCTAGCAGTCCTAGAAGGGACATTCAAGTAAGCAGACCTCTAGCTAGTCTGCTCCTTCCAAACCCAACAAGACCCAGGACAAACGTCCCTCAGGGTCCTCTTGCTAAGACAAGGGGAAGCTTCCTCAACTCACTAAGGAAGAGAAGGAGTGGGCAAGGAAGAACAAGGCCTGTCTATACTACTTATCTAAACACGACAGTATTAAGGACTATTATTTGACTTGGAAGTTGTCCATCTCCACTATCAAAATTGCCGCAACCTCTACTAAGTGGAAAGCAGATGATGATAGAAACTCCTCCACCTATAAGTAGCAAAGGATATCTGTGGTATGAGTGGTCGATCTCCTAGATAGCTGGAAGGATGGGGATGATATCCCTATAGTGTAAGTGTCCTTTCCTTATGGTATCCTATACCACCTCTCCAGTTTTGTTTCCTTTATTTCCTTTAAGACCCAGTTAGTTTGAAGCATTGGTTTTTGAGTACAAAATTTCCTTGAAGTCCATTGATTGAAATTTCCTTTGTACTATCTTTTTCTTATTAAGAAGCTGGTATTCAGAACCATTCTTCCATTCTCAGTAGGTAGGCCTACCAGTATTGAGGCTAATGTAATTTCATGATACCTATGAGTGATGTGTTATGACCTGATATCTGATTACAACTGTTATGATACCCTCATGTATTATTTTCCTCCTTTTCTTAGAGGTATTGACTAGAGGTTGTATTTTTCTTTTCTTTACAAGTTCTACCTGAGGAGGACCCATACTGGGTCAAAATGTACTAGCCATATAGCCTACTACCACTCTTTATTGTGTTTTATAAATTCCTTCTTCTTGCCACCGCCTTTCCAACTCCCACATTGAAAACAACCTCCTTGCAGACAAGACATATAGCGAGCTCTGGCCACAAGTTTCCCAGGAGAGATGAGGGAATGTATTCGCTACCGCTACTATGTTAACCATTATTTCCTCTAAAGAAGGCCCTACCCAGGGCAGGTGTATCATAGTTCCAGTCACTTTTACTAAGAAAACCCATACTGTTGAGGGTCCCTAAGTACACATGATTACAGCTACAGCCAAGTTGGTCAATGGAACTACCAGTGCCTATGTTTCAGATCGGCTCCCTATTGCTAAGAAAAAAAGGTTATAGGTGGTCAACATCTTCACCTATAATGGTTCCTGAAGGCAGGAGTGGTACTATGCTCCTAAGCTGCAAATGCAGGTCCTCAACCATTGCAAACTTATTGATTTCAATGTTAGCCATATGCCTCCAGATGTGGACATATATTTTCCTATTAAGTGGTTCTAAGATCATAAACTACAGGTCGATTATGACTAGGCTATTCTTGTAGGATTCCCCTCCTATAAATGCAAGAACCATCTTGTGACCCTATTAGTCTAGATGGCCTTGGCCTTTGAGTTGATTAAGGAGGATGACTTCTACATGAACTCTGAAGCTGTCAGCAGTGGACTACTTAAGTGGGTGGATACCCCAGTCAATGAAGGAGTTGTCCATCATTGGTGTGCTGCCATGACTAGAGCTCTAGTGGGCAGTTTTACTGAGCTCTTCATGCAGGCTTTTATCTGCTCAACCTCTAAAGGTGATAAGTGGGAACAGATCTATTCTGCTGTCTTCTCCGAATACTTGGCCCCTTCTCTCCTTCCCCATTAGGAATAGGATTGCAAAATTGATTTGAAGGAAGGAATAACTCCTCCCTGGGACCTGCTTTACCATCTTTTAGAGACTGAGCTCTAGGCCCTGTATGAGTACATTGATTGGATGATCAAGGAGGGAAAGATAAGGCCCTCCAAGTCTCCCACAGACACTCCTATCCAGTTTGTGAAGAAGGCTGATGGTTCCCTCCACCTTTGTATTAACTACCAGGGTTTGAATAAAATTGTTATTCAAAACCACTATCCTTTCCCCCTTATAGGTGAACTAAGGGACTGAATCAGTAATACGAAATGGTTTACCAAACTTGACCTTAAGAATAACTATAACCTCATCTGTATAGCTAAGGGTGATGAGTGGAAAACATCTTTTCACACTCGTTATAGCCAGTACAAGTATTTGGTGATGCTATTTGGTCTCTGCAATGCCCTTGCTGTCTTCCAGGAAATGATGAACATGACCTTTCGTGACCTCCTTAACCTGAGTATCCTCATCTACCAGAATAACATCTTGATCTATACCATGACCAAGGAAGAATACGACCTACCTTATGCATGAACTTTTCAAGTGCCTTGACCACTACAAGTTGGCTCTTAACCTAGCTAAGTATGTCTGGGCTATCTATGAGGTAGAATTCCTTATATTCATCATTTCTGATAAGGGCATAAGTATTTCTGAGGATAGGATTCAAGCCATCCAAAATTAGCTAACTCCCACTATGGTTCACAATGTCCATTCCTTTCTGGGCCTGGCAAACGTTTATCAGGTCTTTATCCAAGGATTTTCGAAGATTGCTATGCCCCTGATAAACCTTACTAACCAAGACTAGCCTTACACCTAATGGCCTCTGCAGTATTCTACCTTCAATGCCCTTAAGGCCCTCTTAACCTCTGTACCAATCCTTGTCTTCCACAATTCTCAGAGCCCCCTTCAAGCTGAAACTGATACCAGTGACTTTGCCCTTAAGGGCATGCTGTCACATAAGTTTCCTGATGGCTCTATTTGCCCTTTAGCTTTCCACTCTCAGATACTTGAACCAGCAGAGTAGAATTATGAGATCTATGACAAGGAGATACTAGCAGTGTTCAACTGCCTTTATATGTAATGTAGATATTAGTGTGAGGGAGCAACTCATCTAGTGCTGGTGGTGATAGACTATAAGAACCTGGAGTACTTTACGACCACTCAGCTCCACTCCAGGAGACAGGCCTGGTAGATCGAGAAATTAGGAACCTTCGATTTCTGGATAGTGTATCAGCCAGGTAAGTCCAATGATGTGGCTGATACTTTGAGCAGCCTTGGGGACCATATCCTTATAGAGGGGGCAGCAGAGCTCAGTCTTCTCTTCCTCAAGAAGGACAGTATATTGCTGTGATTGAGAAATCCTACAGCTCGCTTACTCCTTCTTTTGACTAAGCATTGAGGGAAGCTGTTGCTACTGACCCTGATGCCTAGTGTATCCTGAGCTGACCATAGGAATCCTACTTAGTTCATGATGGCCTTCTAATGTAGAATGGTTTGTAGTATGTCCCCCCTTCTCTCTGCACTAAGGTTCTCAAGTCCCAGTATGATCACCCCATAGTAGGCCACTTAGGCTGAGATAAGACCTTTGATCTTATCAATAGAGACTTCTACTAGCCACATCGAAGGCAGGATATAGCAGAGTATATCTCTGCATATGACTAGTGCTAATAGAACAAAGCCTGCTGATACAAGGCCTATAGGCAGCTTCTTCCATTGGAGATACCCTATACGCTATAGGAATCAATCTCTATAGACTTTATGATAGACCTCCCTCCTTCTAACAGCTTTACCCAAGTGTAGGTGATCATTGATTGCTTCTCGAAGATGGTGCATTTTATCCCTCTTAGCCCTGATATCAACTAGAGGCACCTAGCTGACATCTTTGTTCATGAGATTTAGAGACACCATGGCCTACCTGCCAATATCATCTCCGATCGCAACCCCAAGTTTGAAGCCTTTTGGGGTTATGTAATGGAAAATCTAAGGGTCTGACTGTCAAAGAGCACTACTGCTCACCCCTAAATGGATAGATAAATGGAATAGCTTAACCAGGTCCTTGAATCTTACCTCCATATATATGTCAACTTTGAGTAATCTAATTTAGTTTTCTTTCTTGCCCTAGCAGAGTTTGCATACAACAATCCCAAGTTGTCCTCCACTATGGTGTCCCCTTTTTTTGCCAATTTTGGATATCACACCTCACTTGATGCTGTTCAAATGGTCTCCGCCTATCAGGGATGTGAGCCTTTAACTTGAGCATGGACCACTATCTGGTAACATCTTTTCACTACTCAGCAGAAGATAGTTGAATGGTATGCCAAGTCTCACCAAGCCTTCCCAGCTCTCAAGTCCAGCAACCGTGTCCTACTTAAGTGAGATGATATCACCCCCTCCTGACCTTCCCGCAAACTTGATACCAAGTTTGTAGGCCTCTTCAAGGTACTTAAAGCTATTGGACCTTGGGCCTACATGCTGAAACTTTGCTTCTCTTAGAAGATCCACCCTGTATTCCATATCTCTAAGCTTGAACCTTAGTATGTCTCAGACAAATTTCTGGTACATCCTCCTCCTACTCCTGAGATCGAGGAGGGTGAGAACTACTTCTTTATCTCCGAAATCACCAACGTTTAAAACAACTGGAAGACTAAACAGGGGGAATACTTGGTGCTGTAGGAAGGATACTCTTAGGATAAGAGGAGTTATAAACCCTTGGAGTCACTGCTAGTTAATGGCGAACCTATTGATGCTCTTTTGACCTTTTAACAGTCCTATCTGGAGGCAGAATGATAAGCCACTAAGTTAGAGTAGGCTCCACCACATAAGCAGAGAAGGATGAATTGAGGTATGTATAGTTGCTCTTTCCTCCACTGTTGGTTTCCCTTTAATGTAGTAGGGTGACACCATTGTGTACTAGCATGATCCTGGGTCCCCTTCAAGCTCCTTCGAGTTAGGATAATCTCCCCCTATGGGCTACAGGAAACCATCCACCTATCCCAGTTGCTTTCAGGGTAGGTAGGAGAATTTGACATAAAGCTAACTCCTATGTACATGGGGACTATATGCCTTAGAAGGGGTATAGTTTTATGAACACCGGTAGTGGTCAGCATCAAGGTAACTGGATAATACACTATGAAAGAGGTTACACTTAAATTGCCAACATGTGAGTATACTGTCTCTACCCTTTACCATTGTGTTAAGTGCTCTAGAGATGATCCTCTATCACATAACCTCATGGTATAGCGTGGCATGGTGTGGCTTAGCATTAGCCCTAACTAGGTGTGGAAGTTAGCCCCACTGTTACTCTGTAAATGCATATTAGCATGATAGGACATTGGTCTAGTCAGCTATGAGGTCAAGATTAGGCAATCAGACTCATATTACAAGAGACTATCACAAATCAGGAGTGAGGCCTAAGAGGGTAATAGGCGATCATAGTCAAATCAAGTACTAATCCTATCCTATCCTTTCCAGACTCTTCTATAGGATTCAGTGATTAGGAATTGAGAGGTGGTCTAGAATGAGAAATGGTTCTTTGTGTTTCTATTTTATTTGTCATCTCTTTACCAGCTTAGGTGAAGGAGGAATATATAAGTGTATGGTTATTCTTGTCTTGTCTTCTTTCCTTCCTTCCTTCTTTAACTTTAGCTTCCTATCTCCTCTCCGATCACCATTGTGAAAGCCTTTGAGTTATCTTTGGGCCTCAAAGAATATATTCATCTATCTCTCTCTTTAACACTTAAAGTCTACCTGATCATCGTAGAAAAGATATCTTCTAATTGAGCTTTAATTTAGCTAAGATATCTGAGTTCACTAAGTAATATTTGTGAAGCGTACCTGAGGTATCTTTACTGAGTCATATATGATCCATATATGGTGATCTATCATAATAGTGTTCTAGTACCATTTTCAATGAAGTTAAAGGGGTGGAAGGTATCTGTGCCATAGAAAAGGGATAGGATGATGACTACTTTTACTAGTTTAAGAGCCATAGGTAGCTCTAGGCCTTTCCTGCCTGATGTCAGTCTTGAGATCCTAGCTAGTGCTACTTACATGCATATAGTTTAGTGTTGGCAGTGGTGGAGAACTCCTTCTTTTTCATGGAGCACAATTCCTAGGTATTTAACTATAGGCTAGTATTTGAAAACCTGTCCTTAGACTGTGATATATAGTAGATACTTTTTAGGGTCAGGTTTAATGTGCTGCAATTCTATCTTTCCATTTGATAGTGATAGCTTGAGCTAGTCCAGCCTAGCCTAGAGCTCCCTTTCATAGAATTCTTCTATTATCTTTACATTGTGCCTATAGCTTCCCCCTTCCACCATGATACATAGGTTATCTACATATATAAAGGTTTTTAGCGCCCTGCTGTCTCTTATTAGTTTAGGTATATATATGTTAAAAAGGAGGGGGGAGATGGGAGATTGCTGAGGTATTCTGGTTTTGACTACTCTGTACATAGATACAGATCCTCTATCTAAGAATAAAAGTTTCCTATTACTTAGGAATGATGCTACCCAGTGCTAGATGTAGTCAGGAGTTTGTTTTTACTTATGACAAGATAAGTGACTTTACCTTTATTCCTGATTACTATTACTCTACATCCCTTTTCATCTAGCAGGATGTTTACAGTTATGCAAGACAAGTGACCTTTTTTATATTCCTAATTACTATTATATCATATCCCTTTTCCTCTATTAGGGCATTTATACTTAATTAAAAGTAAGAAAATAACTGGAGAGAAAAGGATAATCATTCATACTGAAATAGATAAGTGAAAGAGAATAAATAAAGTAAAAGTGGAAAAAAAGGAAAAAGACTCTAAGAAAGCAGTAAATAGAGAGAAAAGAGAAAAAATCCCATTTTTTACTTCATAATTCCTCCTCTCTTCACTATCACTACTATTAGGGGCTTAGGGGGTGGGTGAGGTGGTTTTCCTAGGCCTAGCTCTGCCAATTTAGCCAAGAGGTCAAGTTTTTCATTTAGGAGCTATTTGGTTGGGGTTGGTTCAACTAGCAGTCTCCATCAGCTTATGGCCATGTACTTTTTAATATAGTATTCTATACTTTAGGGTGGGCTACAGAGATATATGTTCTGGTTACAGTGGTAGTGTAGGAGGTTTAGGATATAGGCTATCCCTGTTTGGAACTAGTAAGCTTGGGTGGCTGTGTACTTATCTAGAAAGGTATATTTGTTACTCTTCTTGTCCACTGGCTTACCGGTGTATTCTTCAAAAGATTTCTATAGGCAGTCCTTGGTTCTAGTCTAAATAAGTGACCTCATGATGACTTTCTTCTTAGTGGTCCATTTTTCTGCCTTAGGTTTAGGTTTTTTTTAACATTGCCTTAGCCATCTAGTCTGCTTTTCCATTTCCTTCAATTCCTTTATATGCTGGTACCTAGTGTAGCATGGTCTGGATATTTCTTACTTGGAGTTTAATGTTTATGCCAAACATTTCTCTAGCTACATGTTATATGGGGCTGGGGTATAGGTTTGCCACTGCTATGATAGTTACTTAGGTGTCTATGTATATGGCCAATATTTTAAATGGGTAGGCTTTGGCTGGGGTTGACACTAGTTTGAATGCTTTGAGGATCAAGTCCAGTTCTCTGTCGAATACCTGGATGTTGCTACCTATCCTTTTAGATTTGCTACTTATCTGTTTGCTTTTTAAGTAGGCTGCTACTGCTCCTGCAACTTAGTTGTTTTTCCCTATTTTTAAGGCATCACTGTATAGGGCTAGTTTGTTCTGGGGGTGTTCTTTTAGGTACTCCTTGAGTGTTTCTTTTTTGCTCTTTATTTCTGCAATTCTAGGTCTCTCTTCAATGTTAATAGGCAATAGACTTATGGGTGGTGGGAGCTTATATTTAGAGAATGTGTTGGTGCCGATTTCATCCTAGATTGTATTAAGCATTGTATCTAGTTTAAGCATTCTTTTGCTAGAGTATTACCCTATTTCTTCAGCTCTCTATGAGGGGACATGTACTAAGCTGGGTCTATTTTTGTTTGTTTCAGGTAGCAGGGACAGTCTTAGGTAGTTTGGGTACTCTAGGCCTATGGTGAGAAGTCTGGTAGTGTAGTTACTTTAGTACATTCTAATTTAGAGCTTGGCTAGCTAAACTTTTGCTTTAATCAGTGCTGCTTTATTGCTGGTCCTTTAGAACATCCTGCATACCCACTTGACACTGGTAGCAAGTATAGTATCTAGTGTTTTAACTACCTTATTAGTGATTTTAAAGGGGTGGAAAGTATCCGCTCCATAAAGCAGGGATGGAATCATGACCACCTTTACCAGCTTGATAGCCATGGCCAGGATTAGTCCTTTGCCCATAGATAATTATCTCATAATTCTGGCTAGTACTGCCTGTGCACTCCTTGTCCTATGCTGGTAGTGGTACAGGGATACTCTTTTCCTTCGGTCACACTCTCTAGTGGGCGGCGCTATTTGCGAACTTAATCGAATGGCCTAACTAAGAGAGGGAGCGATACATCGCTAAGCGCCGTCAGGGTAACCCTTCATACAGCCATTGTGATCATCGGTCGCATTCGCTTACAGGGACTGAACCAGTAATTAGGCA
Organism: Phymatotrichopsis omnivora; assembly: GCA_016880775.1. Lineage (NCBI taxonomy): Eukaryota > Fungi > Ascomycota > Pezizomycetes > Pezizales > Rhizinaceae > Phymatotrichopsis > Phymatotrichopsis omnivora. The sequence continues at coordinate 22,256 of JABYPW010000175.1, read as the reverse complement.
ACCCTGCACGGTCTGGTAGTGGTACAGTATACCTTCTTTATTATACAGGATTATCCCTAGGTATTGGACCATGGGCTTATACTGGAATGTTTATCCTTGGACTGTGATCTAGGGAAGGTATTTGTTTAGGCCTAGTTTAAGGTACTGTAGCTAGGTCTTCCTTTCTAATAGTGATAGCTTGAGCTGGTCTAAACTAGTCTATAGTTCCTTATCAAAAAAATCCTTGATTTCTTTAAATTTTCTTCATACCTATCCCCTTCTACCATAATACAGAGGTTATCTATATACATATAAGTTTTTAGTACCCCACTATCTCTTATCAGTTTTGCCACATATATGTTAAATAGTAGTAGGGAAAATGGTAATCCTTAAGGGACTCCTGTTTTGAATACTGTGTATCTCAATATGGACCCTCTGTCTAAGAATGCTAGTTTTTGGTTACTGAGGAAAGATCTGACCCAGTGTCATATATATTCTGGTATTCTATTTTGCCCTAGGATATCTAGTAGTTTCTCATAATCTATGTGGTCAAAACCTTTCTCTAGGTCGATATACAGCATTGTTATTTTCTTTTATTTATTGCATGTATCCCTTATGTCATATTTGAATGCATTTACTATATCTATAGTAGAGTAGCCTAGCAGGGCTCTGAACTAGTTTAGGGTGATCATGTTATTGTCATACAAGATAAGTGACTTTAATTATATTCCCTTTTTACTTATTTTATATCCTAGACCCCTAGTAGGGTATTTACACTTAATCAAGAGCAAGAACATAACTAGAGAGTATAGGATGATCCTCTACTCTAGTCTCTTGCCTTACAAAAGACAGAAAAATCCTTTACTCCTACCACTTGCATTACCCTTCCTAAAAACAAAAGAAATCCTGCATAGCTCATACTTACAACCTTTCTGCAAGGATTGCGATAGTTGCATCCATTTATGTCATGGTTTATTAGAAGGTAGGCATGACAACAGGCTATACTTTCATAGGTTAAATCACTGATTACCCTCCTCAGGACCACATAATGATGATCGCTAACTTCTGTGACTATATAGGATGAGGTTGGGTGATCATTGTACCTATTATTAAGCAAGATATGAGCAGTTTTTACAGTTGCTTTATACTGAGGAATTGTCAGGTTAGCTACCAATCACTTAGGTATTGTTGCATGATTTTCCCCCATAACTCACTCTCTAGGTAGCCTATGCACTGCTCCTAGGAACTCTGGGAGATATGATATGGGGTACTTTGCTGATCGGAGTACGAGGTATCTAAAGATCTACTCAGGTGACATGGTATGGTAGTATAACCCCATACTGCAATATCAGTAGTTGACATCTCACTTTAGGGGGCATTTTTACCCTAGTGACAGAGACAGTAGTACTATCCTATACTCAATTATCACAGAGGTTTATAGGGTGCATGACTGTTGTCATGGCTTTTGTGGTGGCTGTAGTCTTTTCACCAGCTAAGGGTAATACTAGTAATAGTTTCTGCTTATTGTAATGTAAGGAATGGGGGGGGAAGAGAAGACTGAGTGCCCTGTATAAGACAAGTAACCAGGGGGGGGGGGGCAACTTATTTTATTTTATCTTTATGACCCTGACGGGTTCATATAAAAGAACCTCTGTATGCAGCTATATAGAGCTATGATAGAGGTAAAAAGACAACTAGCTTAAGGCTAGTATCGTAAAGTCTCTAAAGATAAAATATAGTTTTATTCCTAAATCTCCCTTACTTACATGCAATAAACCAAATAAGAGATAGGGTAGAAAGTAGAGAGTGGCAGGGGAAAGAAAAAGCATAAGAAAATGAAATGCAACTAGCATAAAGCACGACTATCTAGCATGTATAAATAGTAGAAGAACTTAAGTAAGAAATAGAAGAAAAGCCTAGGGAACCCCTTTCCTATTTCCAGTGAGGCAAACCTTACAATAATCAGAAGGGATTAAGGTACATACAAGAAATACTCACCAAAGAAAATGGACAGAGATAAGACAAGGCAGAAAACCTGAGCTAAACTTACAATACATTTACACTAAGGGAATAATAAAAGCACAAAAAAGTGACAAAATAGTGAGGGGCCATAAGTCTCTATTCCCTCTTCCATTATAGCATACAGATTTTCTACTTGCTTATTATTTTTAGCCAAAGCTTTCAGGTAATCAGGGTAGAGTAGGTCATTGGTATGGTAGGTAGCATCGCAATTGGTACACTCAAGTACCATGTGTTTGCATTGTAGTCTATAGTGCTTACATTCTGTGTTGCAATAGAAATGCTCGAAAATGTTGTAGGGTCTAGCACTAAGGCAGTAGTGGTGGAAGTAGGTACACTTATATAGAAGTAGGTACACTTTGGCTAGTGATGGCCAAAGCGATAGCATTGGGAGCACTGGGTAGCCTTCAAGAAGGTAATATAGAGATTGGTCTACTACTTCTTGTTTAGAATGGTCAGGCCCTAGGAAATTCAGTAGTAATTGTTGTTCACCATAACAGTGATGACAATGGATGAAGCAGGTTTGCCTATGAGCTTATCCTTTAAAGCGAGCCAGCAGGGGGTCTAGGTAAGTACAACACCTTGGTTGTATATCTCGATCTCCTTTCTGATAAGCAATATATGTTCAAACTCTGAGGTGTTGACAATGGGGGTTAGCACATAATGCACGATGTACTTCTTATGCAAGAAGTTCTAGTGATGTCTAGTAGTGGTAGGGAAGAACTTGTGTACAGCTTCCTCAATGGTTAGCTTGTAGGTAAGCACTTGCTGGGTAGTGGTATTCTCTGTGATGGACAGAAAGACGTTGATGGCTCTAGCCTTGCAGATGGAGTAGACTTAGCAGGTAGATGGGGAGATAATAAGTGACTTTTCTTATATTCCGAATTACAATTTATTTTCATCCCTTTTCCTCTAGGGGTGCATTTATACTTAATTAAAAGTAAGAACATGACAAAAGAAAAAAGGATAGTCCTCCACCTACTTGTGCTGTAAAGAAGAAAGAGAAAAAATAAAATAAAAAAGAGAAAACAAATCCCACACATACTCATTCTAGAAGCCTTTAAAGAGAAAAGAAAAGGAAGAAGAAAGAAGAAAGGAGAAAGGAAAAAAAGGGAAAAAGGAAAAGAAACAAGAGATAATTTCCATTCTACTATATTTCCTTCTCTTTCACTATCACTACTATAGGGGGTTCCAGTAGGGGATGCAGCAGCTTTCCTAGGCCTTTTTCAATGAGTTTGGTCTACATGTCAGGTTTGCTATACAGTAGTTCTTTCATAGTGTTTTAGCCTATTAGGGGTCTCTATTGGGTCAGGACAGTGCAGTTGTAAAGGTAGTGTTCTATGTTTTAGGATCCACTGTAGAGGCAAATATTTTGTTCTCTATTGTAGTGTAGGAGGTTCAGGATGTACACTCTTCTAGTTCTAAACTAGAATGTTCAGGCTATGGTATACTTGTCTAATACCACATAGGTCTCTCCTTTTCTATCAACAGGTTTACCTGTATTTTCTTCAAACAACTTCCAGAGGTGCTCTTTGGTTTTTGACTATATTAGCAACTGGGTAACTACTTTCTTTCTTGTTATTCCTTTTCTAGCTTTAGGTTCTAGCTTTTTTGATATTACTTTGGCTATCTAGTCTACCTTTTTATTTCCTTCAATTCCTTTATGTACTAGGACATAGTGTTGTGTGGTTTAGATGTTTTTTGCTATGAGCTTGGTATTCTTTCAGAAGATTTCCCCTACTACATACTGGGTAGGGCTAGGATACAGGTTGGCTACTATGGTGAGTACTGACTGGCTATTGGTGTACACTACAACTGTTTTAAAGTGGCAGGTGTCAGCTATCTTGTTGGTAAGTTTGAGGGCTTATAGTATTAAGTCAAGTTCATTGTCAAAGATGTGGACCCCACTACCAAGGGTTTTTGACTTGCCACCGATCTATTTTCCATTTAAGTATACTGCTACTACTACTCCAACCTGGCTACTCTTTCCTAATTTTGAGGCATTAGTGTATAGGGCCAGTTCATCTCTAGGGTACTCCTTCTGGATGAGGAAGCGATGGCCCAGTTAACACATTACTAGTGTCTCTTTCCCATCACCCTAGATCAAAGCGCTGAGTAGTAGTAGGTACTAATGAGTGTGACGGTGGTGGAGGCAACTAGGACTTGTCTCTAAGGGGTCTACTTGGGTATCAACGAAGGCCAGCAAAGGCAGCAAACCTTTTAAGGTGTAAGTACCCTAGTAGTTCTGAGGAAGGTAATCAATGGTTTAACCTGAGGTCAGCTTAGGCTAGTCTACAGACTCCTGAGCCTATTGCTGTGTCTACCCGCCTACCTTTGGGTATGCTCAGGATATCACACTTGGACCTGAAAAGGCAGGGGAGGTAATAAAAATAGGAGCTACTGAACTTATGTCATATACTCTTAATTGAGTGCGATGTCCCAGTTCTTTTAGCATCAAAGTAAATTAGGGAAGCTCAGATACTCTAGGGTACTCCTTTGGGTACTCTATAAGGGCTTCTTCTTTGGACTTGATAGTTGTGACCCTTAGTCTTCCTTCCATGCTGATGAGCCATGGCCTTACTGGTGGGGGGAGTTTATATTTTTCCAGAGGGTATTTATGCTAAGGTCTTCTCAGATCATGTTGAGCAATGTATTCATTTGTAGTATTACTTCCTAGAGTGCTGTCCCTTCTCTTCTGCTCTCCAAGAGGGCACTCTCAGTGAGCAAGGTCAGTTTTTGTTTCTTTCCAGAAGTGGGGGCAGTCTTAGGTTATTTGGGAACTCTAGTCTTATTGTGAGAAGCTACATAGTGTAGTGCCTTTAGTACCTTTTTATCTGTAGGTTGGCCAGCTGGATATTTGCTTCGACTATATCTACTTTATTGTTGGTGCTCTAGAACATTCTGCATGCCCATTTTGTGCTTATAGCTAGAGTTGTTTCCAGGGATTTGTAGGCTTTCTCAGTGATGTTCAACAAGTGAAAAGTATCTACTCTGTATAGTAGTTGTTACAGGAACCTCTATATGAGTTCCACATGCCAGTTAGCTATCCTACCCAACATCTCAAATCAACTTGGAGACATGAGCTGAAGATCAGGTAACTTGTCCACAAGGCAATTCTCCTTGTTGTGTACAGTGTACCAATCTCTATCCGAGATCCAACCTGAGAGTGATTGCTTCTTGAGGTCCATTACCTAAGAGACAAAGGCTGGGGATCAGGAACTTGCAAACTAGGCAACTCTCAATATCATGTACAGTGTACCAATCTCTATATAAGATCCAACTTTGAGAATTGTAACTCCTCTAATACAAGTTCTCTGACCTCAGATGGATGAAGGAACCACTTATATTAATAAATGATGGAAGTGGTAATATACCTATGAACGGCTACGCTACCCTCTAGATCACCTGATCAACATCAAGCGAACACCGTTCCCCTTCTAATATAGCTAAGAAGTACACTCTAGTCTTTAGAAGACCATTGACGTAACTCAGTCCTTCAATCTATCATCAAGATAACTAAGATAATAGGAAAGAGGCAAATCACTGCACAATAGGTACAGGTTTCCCTGCACTAGGCTGGTCACCTACACTAGGAGGTGGTGACAGTTAATAAGGCTAGGTAAGATAATGAATATAATAAGTAGCCCATATCTTACTTCGTTAAGTATGAGGATCAGTGATGCCGATGATGAACCTTATTAATTATAAGAATGTCATTATAGAGGTAGCCTAAGTTAGGGCCATAGATGGAGATGAAGATACCGCTGAGGTAGGCTTAGGCAAGCCCATAGTATCAGAGACATAGATACTGCTGAGGTAGGCTTAGGCAAGCCCATGGTATCAGAGACGAAGATACCGCTGAGGTAGGCTTAGGCAAGTCTATGGTATCGGAGACGAAGATACCGCTGAGGTAGGCTTAGGCAAGTAGACGGTATCAGAGATGAAGATACCGCTGAGGTAGGCTTAGGCAAGCCCATGGTATCAGAGACGAAGATACCGCTGAGGTAGGCTTAGGCAAGCCCATGGTATCGGAGACAAAGATACTGCTGAGCTAGGCTTAGGCAAGCCCACAGTATTGGAGATGAAGATACCGCTGAGGTAGGCTTAGGCAAGCCTACGGTATCGGAGACTAATATACCGCTAAGGTAGGCTTAGGCAAGCCTATGGTATCGGAGACTAATATACCACTGATGTAGGCTTAGGTAAGCCCACAGTATCGGAGACTAAGGTACCGCTGAGGTAGGCTTAGGCAAGCCCACAGTATCGGAGACAAAGATACCACTGAGGTAGGCTTAGGCAAGCCCATGGTATTGGAGACGAAGATACCGGTGAGGTAGGCTTTCGCAAGCCCACAGTATTGAAGATAATGGTAATGCTGAGATAGCGCTGAGGTAGGCTTAGGCAAGCCCACGGTATCGGAGATGAAGATACCACTGAGGTAGGCTTAGGCAAGCCCACAGTATCAGAGACAAAGATACCACTGAGGTAGGCTTAGGCAAGCCCATAGTATTGGAGACGAATATACTGCTGAGGTAACCTTGGGCAAGCCCACAGTACCGGAGGTGAAGATACCACTGAGGTGGGCTTAGGCAAGCCCACAGTATTGGAGGTAAACCTCTCAGAATCTGGCAGAATCTTGCAACTAAGGAAAATCAGAAGTACATAGCACATACTAAGAAATTCCGCACGGTAAAATACAGAGCTCATGATATCACCACTAGTAGTATGATTATAGTTACTGCAGTCCTAAGACCATTATGATTCCCAGGAGGGTAATTCATAAGTCGACTTACACTGGAGTTGAGCCTGAGACTACACACAATTGTATGTAGTATACAGTCTTCATATTCAGGATCACATTCTGTGGAATGAGACCTTCACTGCTGTCCTAAGCTGCCAGATCGACAAGCCTATCAGTATTAAGGAAGGAAATACTGCTGAGGTAGGCTTTGTGAAGCCTACGGTATTGGAGGTGAAGATACTGCTAAGGCAGGCTTAGGCAAGCCCATAGTATCGGAGGTGAAGATACCACTGAGGTAGGCTTAGGCAAGCCCACAGTATCAGAGGCGAAGATACCGCTGAGGTAGGCTTAGACAAGCCTACGGTATCTTCCTAGGAGATAATGATAAGGTGGGATTTGTGAAGCCCCCTCTTATCATCTTCCTTAAATACACCAGTATATATATCCGGTTATATAAGGAATGATATTATTCGAACCTTATAGAAGCAACTTTATACAAGTATCTCTTTTAGGTTCATTCTAAGGTAGTACAATTATGCCAAACACTGATCATAGACTTGGTAAAGATTACCTGTGATCATCATAGGTTTAACCTCATATTCAACCTTCGATAAGACTTGTATATTGCCTATATAGCTAATCATGCCATAACTATTAGGTCAGATTTAAACGAGTTTGTCAAAGCCTCTATTATGCCATACCATTCTATATGAACTCATGTAACCCTTATACAACCATCAGGTATGGCCTATTCATAGTTCAGGTAACACCACTATCAAATCAGTGTTTGTAACAGTAGTGATAGGATGACTACTGCTTTTACTAGTTTCAGGGCCATGGCTAGGGTGAGACCCTTCACTCTATTTATCCATCTAGATATTCTAGCTAGCACTGCTTGTACACTCCTTGTCTTATCTTGTCCTCCCACGGTCACTGATGTACAGATGGGGCGTCGTACTCAATTAAGAGCATATAACATAGTCACATAACACAGGAGCGATCTCGCTAGGCGCCGTCAGGGTAACCCTTCATATGGCATGTGCACTCCTTGTTTAGTACTAGTAGTAGTATAGCACTCCTCCTTTTTTAGGTAAGATAATTCCTAGGTATTTGACTATAGGCCTGTGGTGGAAGGTTTGCCCTTGGACTTTGATTGTTGGGAGCTGTTTTTGTAGTCCTAGGCCAGCATGCTAGAGTTCAGTATTCCCCTCTGATAGTGATAGTTTTAATAGGCCTAATCTAGTTTATAGTTTTCCTTTGCAGAACCTTTCTAGTTCTATTATATTATCCCTATAGCAGTCTCATTCTACCATAATGCACAGGTTATCTACATATATGTATGTTTTGAGTGCCCCACTATCTCTCATCAGTTTTACCATATAAATATTAGAAAGGAGTAGGGAAATAGGCAATCATTATGGGACTCCTATTTTGACTACCATGTATCTCAACACTGATCCTCAGTCTATGAAGGCTAGCTATTGTTTGCTGAGGAATGAGGTAACCCCGTGAATGATATAGTTAGGTACTTTGTATTCTCTTAGGGTTTCTAGGATTTCTAGGAGCTGGGCATGTTCTACTCTATTAAATCCCTTTTTGTATTAAAGCCTCACTTCCCTGATAGGCAGTGACTGTTTGAACAGCATTAAGCAAAGGATGATACCTGAAGTTGGCAAAGAAAGGGGATACTCAATTGGAGGATAACTTGGCATTATTGTATAAGAATTCTACTAGGGTGAGGAAGAAGACCGAATTTAATTACACATAGTTGATATAGGTGCGAAGGTAAGCTTCCAGGACCTAGTTAAGCTGTGCAGTTAATCTGTCTATTTAGGGGTAAGTAGTAGTCCTCTTAGACAACTTAACCCTAAGATTATCCATTATATCACCCTAGAAGGCTTCAAACTTAGGGTAATAGTCAGAAATGATGTTAGTAGGAAGGCTGTAGTGTTTCCAAATCTTACAAACAAAGATGTTAGCTAGGTGCCGGGAGTTGACATTATAGCTAATGGGTATGAAGTGAGCCATTTTGGAGAAACAATCTAATATTACCTACACTTAGGTGAAGCCATCAGAAGGAGGGAGGTCTATCATAAAGTCTATAGAGATCAATTCCCACAGGCTATAGGGGATTGCTAGCAGAAGCAGTTACCTATATGCCTTATATTAGTAGGCTTTATTCTGTTAGTACTGGTTATATCTAGGGATATACTTAGCAATATCCTGGCTTCTATAAAGCCAGTAGAAGTCTCTATTAATAAGATCAAAGATCTTATCTTAGCCTAAGTGTCCTGCTGTAGGGTGATCATGCCTGGACTTAAGAACCTCAGTATGCAGAGAAGTGGGGATATACCACAAACTATTTTATATGGGAAAGCCATCACAAACCAATTAGGGTTCATATGGCAATATGACAGATTACCCTATATGAATGTATATGTCTTGGTAAAGATACCTCAGGTATACTTTGCAAATACTACTGAGTTAACTCAGATATCTTAGATAAATGAAAGCTCAACTAGAAGGATATCTTCCCTATAAGTTTAGGACAGACTTTAGAAGAAGAGGAAAGAATAAATATATTTTTTAAGGCTTGAAGATAACTCGAAGGCTTTTACAATAGTGATCATAGAGAAGATAAGGTAGCTATATGGTAAATAAAGAAGGAAGGAAAAGATAAAGACCTAAAGAAAACGTATGTTTAAATACAACTTCCTTTACCTTAGATGAAAAAGAGATGATAAATGAAATAGAAACCTAAAGAAATATTTCAAAATCTAGACCATCCTTTGATTCCTAATTGCAGAAACCTATAGAAGAGTCTAGAAAGGACAGGGGATGATTAGTACTCGATTTGACTATGATCACCTAATACTCTCACAGGCCTCACTCCTATTTAGTGCTAGTCTCTCACAATATGAGTCTGATTGCCTGATCATGACCTCATAGCTAACTAGGCCAATATTACATCATGCCATTATCCAATCATGTGGTAACCATAGGGCTGACTTCCTACACCTAGTCAGGGATAATGGCAAAGCCACACCATGCTATACTATGCTATGAGGTCATGTAATAGAGGATCGTCTCCAGAGTGCTTAACACTATAGTGAAGGAATAGAGATGGCATACTCACATGTTGACAATCTAAGTATAACCTTAATCATAGCACATTCTCCAGGTACTAAAGATGTGACCACTACTAGTATTCATAATAGGCAAGCTAAGAATGCATTAGTATTCAGGGTTAGTAGCAATGCCTTCTCTCAAGGCTTAGTAAAAGGAAGGATTGAGTGAGGTGTACAACTTATCAATTGCAGCAATATACTGTCCTTTCTTGAGAAAAAGAAGACCAAGCTTATGTGCCCCCTCTGTAGGGATATGGTCCCTATAACTACTTAAAGCATTAGCTGCGTCATTGGACTTACCTGGCTAATACAGTATCTGGAAATCGATGGTGCCTAATTTCTCTATCTACTGGGTCTCTCTCCTGGAGAGGAGGTAAGTAGTCATAAAGTACTCCAGGTTCTTATAGTCTATCACAACTAGTACTGGATAAGCTATTCCCTTATACTAATATCACCATTGTATGTAAAGGTAGTCAAACACTGGTAGTATTTCCTGGTCATAAATCTTGTAATTCTGCTCTATAGGTTTACATTTGTAAGAGTAGAAGGCTAAAGGATGAGTAGAGATATTAGGAAACTAGTACGACAGTATACCCCTAAGGGTAAATTCACTAGCATCAGTTTCAGCTTAAAGAGGGATAAGAGAGTAATTATGGACAAGGATAGGAGCAGAGGTAAAAAGGGCCTTAAGGGTGTCAAAGGTAGATTGTTGCTAAGACCCTTAGGTTTAGGGCTAGTCTTGCTTAGTGAGGTTTGTCAGGGGCATGGTGATCTTTGAAAATCCTTAGATGCAGCCCCTATTAAAGTTTACCAGGCCTAAGAAGGAGCAGATATTCTGAACTATAGTAGGAGTTAGCTAATTTTGGACAGCTTAAATCCTGTCCTTGGGAATGGAACCACCCTTGTCAGAGATGAAGAACCTAAGGAATTTGACCTTATAGACTGCCCATATGTACTTGGCAAGCTTAAGGGCCAGCTTATGATAATCTAAGCACTTAAGAACTTCATGGACAAGTCAGTCATACTCTTCTTTAGTGGCAGTATAGATGAGGATATCATCCTAATAAATAAGGGTACACAAGTCTAATAAGTTGCAGGAGATTTTGTTCATCATTTCCTCGAAGACAGCAGAGGCATTGCAGAGAATAAATAGCATCACCAAATACTCATATTGACCATACCAAGTTCAAAAAGATGTTTTCCACTCAATACCATCTGTAATGTAGATGAGATAATAGCTATTCTTGAGATTGAGTTTGGTGAACCATTTCGAATTGCCAATTTGATCCCTAAGTTCACCCATAAGGAGTAGAGGATAGCAGTTCTGAATAACAATTTTATTTAAACCCTTGTAGTTAACATAAAGGCAGAAGGAACCATTAGCCTTCTTCACAAACAAGATATGAGTACCTGCAGGAAACTTAGAGGGCCTTATTTTCCCCTCCTCAATTATCAGGTCAAGGTACTCATATAAGGCCTGGAGTTTAGTCTTAGAGAGATGGTAAACTAGGCCCCTAAGAGGAGTCATCCTATTTTTTAGATCAATTTTACAATCCTACTCCTTATGAGGAGGAAGTGAAGAGGTTAAATGTTCAGAGAAGATAGCAGGATAAATATATTCCCAGTTATTACCTTTAGAGGTCAAGGAGATGGAAGACTGCATGAAGAGCTCAGCAAAGCTGCTAATAGGAGCCATAGTCATAGCAGCGTAGTAAGGACAGATGATTCCCTCATTGGCTAGGGTTTTTACCTACCTAAGCAGCCTGCTACTGACAGCTTTAGTATTGGTATAGAAGTTGTTATCCTGAATCAATTCAAATTCCGAGGCTATATAGACTGAAGGGGTCACAAGGTGGTTCTTACATTTAGAGGAGGGAAATCCTATGAGAACAGCCTAGTCATAATTGACCTATAGTTTATAATCCTGGAACCACTTGACAGGAATATCTATGTCTACATCTAGAGGCATATAAGCAATGTCGAAATTAACGTGTTTGTGATGGTTGAGGACCTACATTTGTAGCTTAGGAGTACAATACCACTCCTGCTTACAGGTACAATCATAGGTGAAGATATTAATTACCTAGGACCTCTTCTTCTTAGGGATAGGGAGCCAGTCTAAAATCATCGCACCTGTGGCTCCATTGTCCAGCTTGGCTATAGCTGTAATCATATGTACTTAGGGACCATTGATTGTGGGTGTTTTCCAGCAAATTGTAACTAGAACTGTAATACACCTACCTTATGCAGGGCCTTCTTTAGAGGAAATAATAGTTAACATAATAGCAGTAGTGAATATGTTCCCTGATCTATCCTAGAAAGCTCATAGCTAGAGCTTGCTGTATGACTAGTTTGTAAGGAGGTTGTTTTTGAAAATGTAGGAGTTGGAAAGGTGGTGGCAAGCAAGGTAATAAATAGTGCAAACAGTAGTAAAGAGTAGTAGTATACTTTATGGCTAGTGTTATGGTAGGTATTTTTAAGGTGTCATGAAGGTTTGGTAAAATACAAGTGCTACTTAATGAAGAAGGTATCACTGAGTAAACTCAGATATCTTAACAGTTCTAAGTCTGGATCTACAAATACACTTTCCTAAGATGAGAGTGAGAAGATAGAACAAAGTTCCAAAGTAAGAACAAATATATTCTTAAGGCTTGTAGTTAGTCTGTAAACTGTAGAGAGAAGGAAGTAAAGAACATAGAAGCAACAATGCTCTATTCCTAATAACTATATACACTTTCCTCTAGTAGGGCACCTTTTACACTAACTTGATAGGATAGGCTGAATATAGAAGCTGTTATAAATACTGGTAGTGGTCAGAATCAAGGTACCTGGACGATGTGCTATGATGGAGGTTACACTTAGATTGTTAACATGTGCGTATGCCATCTCTACCCTTCACCATTATGTTAAGTACTCTGGAGACAATCCTCTGTCACATGATCTCATGGCATGGCATGGCATACTGTGGCTTTGCCATTAGCCCTGACTAGGTACAGGAAGTCAGCCCCACGGTTACCATGTAATCAGCTATCAGCATGATACGGCATTAGCCTAGTTAGCTATAAGGTCATGATCAGGCGATCGGACTCATATTATAAGAGACTATCATGAATCGGGAGTGAGGCCTGAGAGGGTGATAGGCGATCATAGTCAAATCAAGTACTAATCATGTCCTGTCCTTTCTAGACTCTTATACAGGTTTCGGTGATTAGGAATTAAGGGATGGTCTAGAATGAGGAGGGTTCTTTGTGTTTCCATTTCCTTTATCAACTCTTTATTAGCTCAGGTGAAGGATGGGATATATAAGTGTGCAGTTGTTCTTGTCTTGTGTTCTTTCCTTGCTTCCTTCTTTAGCATATAGCTACTTGTCTTCTCTGTGATCACTATTGTGAAAGCCTTAAGTTATCTTCGAGCCTTCAAGAATATCTTCATCTATCTCCTTCTTCAATACTTGAAGACCACCCAATCATTGTTGGAAAGATATCTTCTAGTTGAGCTTTCATTTAGCCGAGATATATAAGTTTACTGAGTAATGTTTATGAAAAGCATGCCTGAGGTATCTTTACCGAGTTAGATACGATACTTATACAGTGATCCATCATAGAAGCAATGAAACTCTATTCCCGCTAAACATAGAAGATGATGATGATGATGTCTCATTTTGTTTTGTAGCTTATAAGACTAGCTCTTCACTAACATAACTATAGGGCCATCCACATGTAGTCCAACACTATAGCATGTTACCCTAAAATAAAACAAAGGAAAAAGAAAAAAGAAACTATGAGTACAACCCCTTCCCACCCCTTCTTATCCTCCTTGAAATACCTTACCTAAGCAAAGGACTAGTTTACATTATAAAAGGAAAGTATATTCCATCTCCTCTACTCCAAACTACCTTCACTAGTTCTAGGCAATGAGGTAACTATCGGAGTTATATTAGTACCAGCAGCTACTTAAGCAAGCTGGCGATGTAGCAATCAGTTTAGTTTGTGTTAAATTTGTGGTTAGGTATTCTATAGGAGGGGAAATATGCTATCTGTTTGGTCTGGTTTATCTTGTTCTAGGTTCCTATCTTTGAGTTGTCTTGTGTTGGTACCATGAGGGGCATTGAGGTTTAGGTTACAGCAAGTGAGGCTGCTGAGGTGGTTGTATGCAATCACTATAGGGGGCCTGAGTACCCCTCATAGCAACTCTGAGAGCATCACATGTTGTAGGTTTATATAGTTAGAGGCTCGCCTTGCAGACCTGGAGTAACAGTATGATCCTGTGTTGTAACCTCCAAAAGGAGACTGATCGTATGTATCTGCTCACCCGCTCACTTAACACGATCGGGTATTGGACAAGAGATGTATGTGTCAATGATGTATCTCTGTTATTGCCACATGAGCAATATGTTACTAAGCTATGGTTTGCATAGTCAGAAAGGTGTGGGATGTCTGAAGCATCTGAAAGGGAATCATCATATACTGTAAAACAGAAAAGACTATCCTGACTGCAGGCCCATGAGGAGGACCTTCACCCTAATGTGGGGGGTCTATCGAGATTCTTTAGGAACCTGTCTGAACATAGAAGCAACGGTACTCTATTCCCTTTTAAAATACACTCTTCCTATAGTGGGGTGACTTTTCTATCAATAACAAAGACCTGTGGAAAGCTCTCAAATATATGCACCCAGTAAGAGATATCCCCCTCCTACCTTTAAGAAATGTAAGCTGCCTAAATAAGAAAGCTTAGGCCCTTATCGATCACTTTTTCCAAATAAAATAAGACAAAACCCCCCACCTACCAACTAGTATAGAGCTAACGAATGAAGAAATCTCTAAGGAAGAGCTCAAATAAGCCATAAAAAAAACCCTCCACACTATAGCCCTAGAGCCAGACTAGATAGGGTGTACGCTCTAGAAGCACCTAGCTGAGACAACCCCAAGCACTATAATGCAAATACTCTAGCCACTTATACAACATGGGGTACACCCCAAAACCTTCCGGGCTACTCTAGGAATAGCCCTAGACAAACCTAAAAAGGAATCATATAAGAATACTAATAGCTACAGATGTATCTTCCTTATCAACACCGTAGGGAAAATATTAGAAAAAATCATAGCCCTGAGGCTCTCCTAACACGCCATCCAAAACAACATGATCACCGAAAACTAATACGGAGTACTCCTAGGCAGATCAGTAATGGACGTGATCAGTGCCCTGAAAAATGACACAAGATATGACCAAAATAAAGGAAAGAAAGCAACAATGCTGTTCATAGATATAGGAAAAGGTTTCAATAGAGTTAACAAGGCAAAAGTACTTAAAATCTTCAGAGAAGGGCATACCCCAGAATACATCATTAGATGGACCTGGTCATTCCTCAGCCAAAGAAGCCTATCCTTCACCGACAAAGGAACCTGATCTGACCCTGTCGTAATAAACCCAGGTATCCCCTAGGGCTTGCCTATATCCTACCTCCTATTCAATATATATGTAGTAGAACTGACAAGAGACAGCGGGGCAAACATCAAGATATACATGTATGTAGATGATATATGTCTCCTTTGCACAAGTGAAAGTTACAAGGAAAATTGCAGGATTCTGGAAGAGTTTGTATACAGAAAGCTCAGAAACAAGTTGAGAAACCTCTTGCTCTCTCTCTCCCTAGGAAAAACTAAAGCATAACATGTCTGAGCAGAACCAGAAAACAGACTGCCAGTCATGATAATAGGAGAATGAATTGAACACAAGGACACAGTCAGGTACCTAGGAGTTATGCTCTACCAAGGAGAAGGATACACCTAACACTGCCAACACAGACTCAGGCAAGCTCAAGCTAACCTCTTCAACATCAGCAGACTAGCTACGGGAGCAAAAGGACTAAGCATGCATATGGCAAAGAGACTAGTTAAAGCAGTTATCTACCCCTTACTCTACTACAGAGTGGACACCTTCTACCCAAACCTCCTAATAGAAAAGGCCACCAAAACCCTAGAAAAAGGATTAGCACAAGCAGCAAAGTAGGCCTGTGGAATGTTCAGAACAGCAAACAACGAAAAAGTATTAAAAGAAGCAGGGCTCAACCCCCTAGAAATCGAAATCTGAAGGTAATAAGCAAACTATAGAGCTAGGCTGCTAGCAATTGGACAGGACCACCTAAACTTTAAAAGACTGCCCCACCTCCCAGATAGGCTCAACTAAACTCTTAGGCTACCTAAAACCCTAGTCTGAAGCTGCAAAACCTTCTCCAGCATATGGTCAATGACTAGGATGCCACAAATCGACGCCATGCTATAGACTATAAAAGATGAACTAGGAGATAGACCCTTTTTGCATGTAAAGTTGGCCCCCCAATTAAGCACATAGCCTATCAGAACTAAAGGAAAGCTAGCCCTAGCTAAATCTAATAAAAAGAAGGAACAACTAAAAACCTACCCTATGACCTTTGAAGAGGACCACCTAGCCATCTTTACGGACACCTCATAAGTCAGAGACAAAATCCAGATAGGAATAGGACTCATCACATAGCTAGGGCAAAAAGAAATCCTGAAAATAAGTAAAGGACTATGACTTAGAGAACAAGTTTTCGATGGAGAACTCAAAGCGATTAGGCTAATATTTGAAATGACCGAAAACCTCAAAAGGAAATACCAAGAGATCTACTGGCTCACTATACTAAGTGACTTACAAGTAGCCCTTACTACTGCCTAGAATCCCTACCTATTGAACACCCAACATATCACACAAGAAATATTCGAGACTCATATCAAGCTGTAAGACCTATGCATCACTGTAAATATGGACTAGGCCCCTGCATATGAAGGAATAATCAGCAATGAGAAAGCTGATGAAGAAGCTAACAAAGCCTCATAAGCCCCCATCAACAAGTTATCCAGATGGAAGAAGGTGTTCTTAAGAAGTACAGTTAAGTGAAGGATTAAAAAATCTACTAAAGAAAGGCTCGAAAGCTTCGCAGGGAGGAAAAATCCCTAGACAGACAAATACAATCACCTACCTAGATTTGTAGCGATGAGAGCGTACTAGTTCTGAACAGGTCAGGCCTATATCCCTAACTACAAACCCTGGGACAGAGAACATAACATATATCTCTATGGAAATAAACAAAGCATCAAATACTTCTACCTCATATGCCCCTCCCCACACAGCCTAAAAAAAGATATCCCAGAGAATTCTAAAATCAAAACTGTACTCTACGAAGACCTGAAACTATGGGAAAACCTTGTACAAAAAGGACTCAGAAGACTAGCAAGTAAAACCGGAGTGCTAGAGCCCTCCTGTGTAATCCTAGATTAAGAGAGAGTAGAAGGTAAGTAAGTAAAAGAGGAGGGTTTTTCTTTATTCTTTCTGTCCTACAAAGAGAAAGGAAGGGTTATTTATGGAGGATTTTTCTTCTCTTTTTTTGTACTTGATTTTTTCTTTTCCTCTTGATGAAAAAGCTATGTCACTCCTTTTGTTTCCTTTTCTAAAAGTTAGTCCATCCTATTAAGTTAGTGAAAAAGATGCTGCGCTGGAGGAAAAGTGTATTTAGTTTGAATAGGATAAGAGTTTTGACATTCTTTGTCTTCAGGTTCTTGAGAATCTTGACAACCCCCCTACCTTGGGGTGAAGGTCCTCCTCGTCAAAGTCTGCACATTAGACTAGTCTCTCTTTTTTTTGATTTTACACACCTTTCTGACCATGCAAAATGAATCTTAGTGAGACACTTCTCTCAAGACAATACCCAAGAGACATCGTCATCCCCTTCAAATGTTTGCCTGAGGCCTGACCATGTTAAGTGAGTAGGCAGAGCGGACACCCAAGGTCGACCCTGCTTTAAGCAACATTGCAGTATAGGATTGTACTGCCATACTATGTCACTTAAGCGAGCTGACCACTACCACCGTAACACTCTCAGAGCTACTAGGAGGGGTGCCCAGGCCCCCCAGGGTATTGCACCCATATAACCAAGGATGTAGTAGTATCTAACCCCTCTTTCCCACAGTCGCATTGGGCAGCCTTTTCCTTTCTTGCAAGTTAAGCGATTAGATGATTCGAACAGTAGTTCTGAGCAGGGTAATCATCGATTTAACCTTACAGTTCTCAGGTAACAGTGTTCAGACACCGAGTTCTTCAAGCCTATTGTCGTGTCTGTTGGTCAGGTTATACAGTTGGGGGAAGCAGAGGATTCTTTTGTTTAAAGAGTAATGCGAAAGGTAGGAGCGCAGGATTTCCTTTGTTTTAGGATATGTCGCTCATTTTATTTCCTCTTTTCATAACTAGACCATTTGATTAAGTTCATAGAAAAGTCACCCCACTATAGGAAGAGTGTAGATAGCTTTTCAGGTTAATGGGAATAGAGTTTCGATGTTATTTGTCTTGGGGTGAGGATGGTCTAGTAGTATGGCTGTCCTGGTGTCATTGTACAGTAATGTGTAATGTCATAGGTTCAAATCCCACTCACCCCTTTCTATACCATGAATTTCCAGTCGGTTGTAGGTTTTGTAGTGTAAGCAAGTTTTCCCTGACTATACAAGGTTGTATAATTAATAGTTTAGTCCTTGTAGGCAAATGTGACAGATGACCCCAATGGCTGGTTGAAGGGTTACTGTGATAGTGCTTAGCGATGTATCGCTCCCTCTATTAGTTACGCCATTCGATTAAGTTCGCAAGTAGTGCTACCCAATAGAGAGTGTGACTAAAGGAAAAGAGTTTCGACATTCTTTGTCTTGGGTGAGGATGGTCTAGTGCTATGGCTGTCCTAGTGTTGTTGTATGGTAATGCACAATTTCATACGTTCAAATCCCTCTCACCTCATTCTATACCAAGAATTTCTGGTTGATCATAGGTTTTGTAGCGTAAGCAAGTTTTCCCTAACTGTGTAAGGTTGCCTAATTACTGGTTCAGTCCTTGTAAGCAAATGCGACAGATGACCTCAATAGCTGTATGAAAGGTTACCCTAACAGTGCTTAGTAATGTATCGCTCCCTCTCTTAGTTAGGCCATTCGATTAAGTTCACAAATAGTGCTGCCTACTAGAGAGTGTAACCGAAGCAAAAGAGTTTTGATGTTCTTTATCTTATAGTGAGGATGGTCTAGTCATATAGCTGTCCTAGTGCTGTTGTGTGGTAATGTACAATGTCATAGGTTGAAATCCCACTCACCTCATTCTATACTACAAATTTGTAGTTGGTCGTAGGTTTTGTAGCGTAAGCGAGTTTTTTCCTGACCATGCAAGGTTGCCTAGTTACTGGTTCAGTCCTTGTAATCAAATACAACTGATGACCACAATAGCTGTATAAAGGGTTACTCTAATGGTGCTTAGCAATACATCGCTCTATCTCTTAGTTATGCCATTCAATTAAGTTCACAAATAGTACTACTCACTAGAGAGTGTGACCAAAGGAAAAGAGATAATACATTTTTTATCTTAGCAAGTTTTCCCTAACTGTGTAAGTTTACCTAATTACTAGTTTAGTCCTTGTAAGCTAATATAACTGATGACCTAAATGGCTATATGAAGGGTTACCCTGATGGTGCTTATTGATGTATCGCTCCCTCTCTTAGTTAGGCCATCCGATTAAGTTCGCAAATAGTACCACCCACTAGAGAGAGTTACTGAAGGAAAAGAATATTGATATTCTATGTCTTTTCCTTCCTTTCTTCTTCAGCTTCAGGACTAGCTTTGAGTCTTAAAAATATATTTTGCCTTATCTTTGTGACTTTATATCTTGTATTCCATCTCTTAGTAGACATAGGAAAGTTCTTATTCAGTTGAGAAGAATAAGTTAAGATATCTGAGTTCACTTAGTAATACTTATAGCTTTGTGCCTGTAAGGACTTTACTGAGCCAAATATACCTCCTAAGATATGGACCATTAACACTATATTCTTAAGTCATGGCTAGTGAAGACCACACCATGACTGATCCCAATACTGCTCTTGCCCTTTTTGATGGCAAGACCCTCAAATACCTAAGAAGGCCAGGTTCAATGAGAACTAGAGCCACTAGTGCTCTCAACCAAACTATTAACCTCTCTATAGATAAGATACGGTTTGTTGAGCAACACCAGTCCAAGGTCAAGGCATACTTTATCAACCTTAATACTGCATTTCTACAGGTAAGGGAGTTCATAGGAGAAGCTGCCTATAATGACATCAAGCAGTAGCTCTTCAATGACTTCCTGAAACAAAAAGAGGAGATCCAAGGAATCCTCTATTCCACTATCTGAGCCTACCAGGATATGGGGAATACTTTGCCCCCAGTCCTTATCTCATTCCCTTGTACAATGACAGATATTCTTCTTTCCTGCATCTAGCAAATTAAGGAGCAGAAGGACCTCAATGTCTTCTAGGAAATAAAGCTAAAGGGAGGAAATATAGTCCAACCTTAGCAAGGAGTTCTCAAACCTATAATATGAAAATAAGAAACTCTGAAGAGAACTAGACTGCCAGAGCATAGCTAGTAGTCATTCAGGATAATGAGGTGGATACTGAATACATACAGTATCTGGAGAAGGAAGTGAAGGAACTTGAAGGAAGGATCCTTTAGATAGAGAGAGCTTGCCTCAACCAGGCTGTGAGTATTCAGGTTCTGGAAACAGAATTAGCGTAAGCAAAGGCTGACCAATAAGTGGGGGATAACTGGGTTCAGGAGAAAAAGTCAATCCTAGCATAGCTCAAGGAAGTACAGGATGATACTACCCTATCTAGAGCCTACTTAGAGAAAAGAAGGGCACCCTTCAACTTGGACTTATCTCTATATAAGTCTGAAGAGCCAGAGGAGCGACCAAGGCTTCGGTGTAGGTCAAAAGCAGTGTCTAACCTAATGAACCTGTTTGAGAGGCAAGGTAGCAACCTACCACCAAGTATACCTCCACCTCTTCCTTGACTACCACCAGCAGCACCTGCTCCATCCAGCCCTCTTTCATAAGGTATCACCTTGGAAGAGGTGCAAAGAATGATAGATATAGCAGTCACTAGAGCTGCAATGGTGGGCCCTTAACCTCAGGCTCAGATAATCGTTACTTAAAGGGACATAGGCCAGTACAACTGGATAAGTTCTCAGGGAAGGCAGAAGACATAATGAGAATGCAGCTCCAGTGCAATACCTATTTTGTACTGTAAGCTCATCTCTTCCCCTCAGACCTGGTTAAAATCTAGTCCACCTCCACCCTCTTCACCAGCTCAGCTCTCAGCTTATAGAAGGTGCATCATGCAAGGTGGACGGTCCCTACAGCTCATTGGGTGGACTTCCTTGAAGCCCTTAGAACAAACTTTAGTATCTATACCTTGAGGCCTAAGTATACCTCCCTTGTGGTGAAAGCTAGACAGACTATCCCTATCCTACACTACATCATTTATATGAGAACCCTCAATGATATAGTGAATTACCTGGGGGGGGGGGAAATTCATTTTTATTTTATCTTTACGACCCCGCTAGGGGTCGTCATAAAGAACCTCCGCTTGCAGCTATGGAAAGCTATGGCGCGAGGTAAAAAGACAGCCGACCTAGTGCCGGTAGCGCAGCCTACGGTTTACAAGATAAAATACAGGTTTCTTCCCGAATCCTCCTCGCTTACACGCAATAAACTAGAGAAGAAACGGGGCGGAAGGGAGAGAGCGGCGGGGGACAGCAAGAACCAAAAGAAAAACGTGACTGGCACAAAAAGCGACCACCCAGTACGTCAAGACAGCAAAAACTCTAAGCGAAAAGGAAGAAGAAAAGCCCGGGGAACCCCTTTCCCATCTCCAGCGAGGCGAACCTTACAACAACCGGAAGGAATCGAGGTACAAGCGAGAAACACCAACCTAAGAAAAAGAGAAAGAGAAAAGACAGGAGAGATAACGGAAGCCAAACTCACAAGATTCTTACACAAAGGGAACAACAAAAGCAGGAAAACAGATGAAAAACCGAGGGGCCCTAAGTCTCCATTCCCTCTTCCATCACGGCACGCAGGTTCTCCACTCGCTTGTTATTATCGGCCAAGGCTTGCAAATAAACGGGGCAGAGAGGGTCGTTAGCAGGGTGGGCGGCATCGCAATTGGCGCATTTAAGCACTGTATGTTCGCATTGTCGTCCTCGGCGTTTGCATTCTGTGTTGCCACAGAAATGCTCAAAGATGGCATGGGGTCCGGCGCAGATGCGGCAGCGAGGGGAAAAAGTGCACTTCAGTTGATGATGGCCGAAGCGGCAGCAGCGGGAGCATTGGGTAGCCTTGGAAAAGGCGATGTAGGGGTCGGTCCGACGGTTCTTGTTCAGGATGGTCAGGCCCTGGGAAATGCGGTAGTGGTTATTGTTCACCACCACGGTGATGACAATGGAGGAGGCGGGTTTGCCGACGAGCTTGTCCTTCGAAGCGAGCCAGCGTGGGGTTTGAGCAAGTATGACACCTTGGTTAAACGTCT
>JABYPW010000174.1:0-34573 GCA_016880775.1 Phymatotrichopsis omnivora | reverse complement strand
AAATTGTATAAGATACCCGATACAGATACATTGCCATTTTTGTGTAATCCAGAGGGCTTTTGCAGAGCCTTCACGTAAGATTTTTCTTTCTTCCTTTGCAACTTTCAACTGGTCAGAAGTTGAACACTAACATGACCGCGCATTTAAGGTATACTCTCAAGCAAAAATTGAGGGGTATTAGGGTGATCTTAGAAATAGGTGCCTTCTTATCTTAATATTTTTATTTGTATTTTTACGGTATATTGCGTGAGAGTATCATTATCCCAGCTGCAGGACTAGGTATATTTTCAACGTTTTTTTTTTTTTTTTTTTTTGTTTACTTCATGTCGATTTTTTCGGTATATTTTCAACGTCTCAGTGGCTTTGCTATATGGCAGGCGATAGTGGACAAATTCCCCCTTTGGGCTTATGTGAGGAAAAAGTGTTTGCATGATACCACTTTAAGTGTATTTAGCCAGCTTCGAAAATATGTCAAACCACACCCACGAGTATTTCACATATGACAAGTCTATTTCTAGTACTTTCAACTATGTATTTCTTAGCTTGATTATATTTGAGCATACGAATATAAATACAAGAATAATAAACAAAAATTATAGGCTTATACTTCTATAAAATAGTTATTACGCCACAGCTAATAACCCTTTAGCCCTTAGGAAAAACATATGCCAAATTACTACAAGCCTCACCTTTGATCGCTCAGATTCCGTAACATTTCTTGATAGTTCCTGATAGTTCATAAAGAGTTCAGCTAACCTAATAATGGTGAAAATCACTTAGTTCGTGTAATGTCACTTTTTGTCGGCTGAGAATCGGGGACTTTTCCCAAAGGTGAAGTCTAAGAGTCAAAGAGATCGAATATCTTGGTGCGCTTCGAGAATAAGGCAAATGAAGTTTCTTAGATATGTAATCCACAGCTTTGGACTGGAAATACACGTCTCTAAAGTTCTCATTACCAAACTGTTGAGTATGTCATATCCTGTTACCCATTAGCCCAACCGACAATGATAATCATGCATGCAATCGCGAGTTTTGAAGGTATAGTCACGTGATCACTAAGTGTTGTTGTGTAAAGCAACTGTACGTGTACATGTATGTATACTACGGTGGTTTCGTCGGAACCGTCCGGCGCTTGTAAGAACCTTTAGATCTCATAACGATACAAGCTTCTCACTTTGGAATATCGAATTGCTAGTGCTTCGTACTAGACATTTTATCTTTACTTTGCAAATAAGTTTAATCATGAGACAGAAGAAAACATTTTGCCGTGACGCAAACAAATAAGCCACTTAGATAATAAATTGGAAACGGCAGCAAACTTACTTTAGGATACGTTGTGGAAGACAAACTGACACGACCTACACAAAAGTAATGCATGTAAGCGAAGATAAAAACGCAACACGAAAGGTAAACACTGAGGGGACCTTTGCCCACTATCGCCAGCTATATTGCTAAAGCAACTTGGCCACGTGAGATAACAGATACAATTGTCGT
The DNA here is from genome assembly GCA_016880775.1 of Phymatotrichopsis omnivora. Taxonomy (NCBI): domain Eukaryota; kingdom Fungi; phylum Ascomycota; class Pezizomycetes; order Pezizales; family Rhizinaceae; genus Phymatotrichopsis; species Phymatotrichopsis omnivora. Next base: position 33,079 of record JABYPW010000174.1, on the reverse strand, counting down.
GAAACTTCTCATGCGATCTCAAGTATAGCAAGCCATAGTGAACAAAAGTCCCCTAAGTATTTACCTTCTATGTTGCGTTTTTATCTTCGCTTATATGTATTACTTTTGTGGACCGTGCAAGTTTTGTCTTGCACAGCGTATCTTCGTGGTAAGCTTGTTGCCGTTTCCAATTTCTTATCTGCGTTGCTTATTTGTTTGCGACACGGCGAAACAGCCTCGCCCGCCTCACGATTAAACTCATGTGCATAGTGAAAAATGTTTTGGATGAAGCACTAGCAGTTCGATATCCTTAAGCAAAACGATTGCATCGCTGTGAGATTCATCACAGTTTGCCACGTCTCATCGGAAATACTTAAAGGTTCTTAGAGGTGCTGGACGGTTCCGACAAAACTAGTATACATACACGCGCGATATCTACCGATATATTGCTTTACACAACACTTGGTTATCACGTAACTATACCTTCAAAACTCGCAACTGCATACATAATTGTCATTGTCAGCTGGGCTAATGAGTAACACACAGGATATGACATACTCAACAGTCTGGTAATGAGAACTGTAGAAACATGTATCACTCCAGTCCAAAGTTACGGACCCCACACCCAAGAAACTTCATTTGTCTTCCCAAGTACACTAAGATGTTCGACCTCCCCGACATCACACGAGCTAAGTGATTTTCGCCATCACGAGGTGAATTGAGCTCTTTATGAACTATCAGGAACTATCAAGAAACTTTGCGGAATCTGAGCGGTCAGAGGTGAGGCTTAAAGTAATTTTGCATATAGTTTTCCTAAGGGCCAAAAGGCCAATAGCTGTGGAGCAATAAACATTTTATGGAAACATATGCTTATAATTTTTGCTTATTATCGTTGTATTTATATTAATACGCTCAAATATAACTAAACCAAGAAATACATAGTTGAAGGTACTAATAATGGACTTGTCATATGTGAAATGCTCTCGGGTGTGATTCGACATATCTTCGAAGTAGCATACACTTAGGGGCTAGGTCAATTACAAGTAGCGTCATGCAAACACTTTTTCTAGCATAAACCAGGGATTTTGGTCCACTAAGTACTTTTCGTGTTGCGTCTTTATCTTCGCTTACATGTTTACTTTTGGTGTTTTTTTTTTTTTTTATTTATTTATTTATTTCTTTTGACCTCCTTTTATATTTTTTAGAGTACACATGTACAAGCCTTCCGCATGCAGCAATACTAACTATGGCGTGATAAAAACTCCACCTCAAATCAACGTCCCCAAAAGGCAAGAAGAACTGTAGGAAAGAAACCCAAAAGACGAGAAGCAAACAGAAGCTCGGAACCCAAAACACCAAAACGAACAAGAAGGAAGAAAACTACCATTCCAGCCCACCGACGACATCTCAGAGCGAAAAGGAAGTTAGAAAACGGAGCCGCCAAGACGGCCCAGAAGAAAGGCGAGGAAAGCGCTGAAGCAGAAGAGAAGACAATTTGGAAGTAAATAGAGACAGAAACCAGAAAGGGCATCCAACCGAACATCCACCGTCGCACAACATGAGAGACGAGATCGGAGCGGCGTCGGAGGTAGCCGGTGCGAGTGGTAGAGATATACATCTGAAATTTTTTCGATGAGCTCTGGGGCACCCCAGAAGTATGCGAGTTCCACGGTCTCCGGCGGCAACCGGGCGCGGGCCGATGATATTACTTTTGTGGGCGTGTCAGCTTGTCTTGGAGAGCTCAAAAACGCTATATAAGCAATTTTTGTTCGAGTGTATCCTCAAAATAAGTTTATTGCCATTTCCAATTTATTATCTAAGTGGCTTATTTGTTTGCGACACAATGAAATAGTTTCATCGTCTCACGATTAAACTTGTGTGCAAAATAGAGGAAATTTTTTTTGGATGATGCACTAGCAATTTGATATTCCTAAGCGAAAAGGTTGTATTGTTATGAAATTCAGCACAAATTTGCCTCGTCCCCTTCGAAATACTTAACTCTCTCATGAATCACTAGGAACTATCGAGAAATTTCACGGAATCCGAGTGATCAGAGGTAAGGCTCGTAATAATTTAGCAAATGTTTTTCCTAAGGACTAAAAGGCCATTAGTTGTGGAATAATAAACATTTTACGGACGTATACGCAAATAATTTTTGTTTGTTATTCTTATATTTATATCCATATGCTCAAATATAATCAAGCCAAGGAATACATAGTTGAAGGTACTGATAATGGATTTGTCATATATGAAACACTCCTGGGCGTGGTTTGACATATTTTCGAAGCTAGCTAAATATACTTATGTCGCTAGGTTTAATTAAAAGTAGCGTCATACAAACAATTTTTTCCTCGTATAAACCCAGGGGCTTTTGTCCACTATCGCCTTCCATACTCAAGTGTGGCAAGCGGTATTGTAAAAAAAAAAAAAAAAAAAAATGTTAGTCGCTAGTAGACTTTATTGGCATTCAATTTATCATATCTCTGCAATTTATACGCATACCTATAATATTCTTTATATTTACTCCCCATTATTTTTGTTGTACGGTCAAATTCTAATGAATATGCCTCCTCGAGCATACACAACACTTGGGCGACATTTTTATGCAACCCAATTTGTACCCCTAGCTTGGTATCTCTGTATACAAAGCGCGTCGTGTGATGGTTTTCCAGGACAAAGCAACGAGCCACATCTTAACCTCACCACACATATGGCGTACATAGTATGCATTGCTAACATCTCCGTTAGCAAGTTTATGTATATTTTCCTAGATTTTGCAGTTTATAACATTCTAGTTCCATGAAATTAAATAATTAGCTGCAACGGAATGGATTTCAGAGTAGTATGCTGCAAGCTATCAATATTTCATGGGGTTTTCCGCGATTTCAGCCTGATGAAATTTCCGACGAGGTTGCCGTCGACGGATGGACAGTAATCAAAATTCGGGTTCTTATAGCCGATTGTGCACGGTAGACTGATTTTCAAGTCATTACGTATAGCATATGGAGGCTACGCTAAACACCCTCATGTTGTCTCTGGACTTTTAACGATATATATATATATATATGGGGGTTTATGGGAATCTCCGCTTTTTGCCACCGTTTACGTGCATTTGATCATGCCCTTTAATAATTGCGAAGCATATCTCCACCGAAGTCTCATTAAATCACTCATTTAAAGCTGGCCGTTACGGCAGGCGATAGTGGACAAAAGCCCCTTGGATTATGCAAGGAAAAAATTGTTAGCATAACACCACTTTTAATTAAACCTAGCCACCTAAGTGTATTTAGCTAGCTTCGAAATTATGTCAAACTACACCTAACAGTTTTTCACATATACAAGTCTATTACCAGTACCTTCGACTGTGTATTTCTTAACTTGATTATATTTGAGCGTATGAATATAAATACAAGAATAACAAACAAAACCCATAGACGTATACTTCCTTGAAATGTTTATTGCTCCATAGTTAGCCCTTCGAAAAAACTTATGCCAAATTAGTGTGGGCCTCGCCGCTGGTCACTCAGATCCCGCAAAGTTTCTTGATAGTTCCTGATAGTTCGTAAAGAGTTCAGTTCACCTCATAACGGCGAAAATCGATTAGCTCGTGTAATGCCACCTGTTTCGTTGCTCTCATGCAACACATAGAAGAGGCGTATGTACGTGTACAATATGTAAATTACAAACAAGATTTTTGATATGCATTACGACGGTAATTGCATCAAAAACGTCAACTATCTCTCTATAATATGTTCATGAGCCTATAAAACTAGCTGCTTAGACACGTATATGGATAGATGTGACAACTGCTTCTCTGGACATTAAGGAAAGTTAGCTTAACTGGTTTTTGCTAAAGTTGGGGTGCTGCAAAAGTGGTGCAAAACTCTAAAAATGGTACGTAAGTTTAGTACTATCTAATAATAATCCCTGTAAATCAAAAAATTGTTACTCTACGCGTTTAGTAGGTAAAGTACATTTCCTCGGCATTGAAAAAATTGAAAACAATTGCAAGAATTAAGAGGTTATTGTTGCTCGGTTTGGCTTTGTGGGTATGCTTTACTCCGGAGGATAGCTGGCGGTGTCCGGAACCTTCCGGAGCCTCTAAGAACCTTTAAGTATTTTGGAGGGGACGAAGCGAACTGTGATGAATCTCATAACAATGCAACATTTTTTGCTTAGGGATATCAAATTGCTAGTGCTTCATCCAAAACAATTTTACTTTACTTTGCATATAAGGTCAATCGTGAGCCAGACGAAACTGTTTCACCGTGTCGCAAACCAATAAGCCGCGCAAATGATAATTTGGAGACAGCAATAAACTTACTTTGAGGATACACTCAAACAAAAATTGGTTATATAACATTTCCGAGCTGTGCAAACAAACTGACACGACCACAAAAGTAATACATGTAAGCGAAGATAAATACGCAAAACGGAATGTAAATACTTAGGAGACTTTTGTCCACTATCGCCGGCTACAAGCCGATCACTTATTTCTTTTCCATTCCCGCGATCAGAAAAATAAAGATTTCTATAGGAAATAATTCATTTTGCTATAAGATTGTTCACGTCAGCCAACCCTCGGGAATTAGTTTTTCAACCCTCTTAGTTCTATTCTTGAGAATTTTTGTTTTTAAGTGAGCACCAAATCAAATGCGAACGACCCATTTTTTTCTTTTCAATTCTCGTCATGCAGCCAAGAAAATATTACTCCAAAATTAATAACAGTAAATAAGCACTTTATGTTAATACTTATTCTTAAATAGTAAGTGCCGGAAATATCAAGTGTCGAGCGAACGTGATCACATTCCCTAACGAAATTTAGGGGAAAATATGTTGTGTGTTATCATGTGAAGAATTCCGGTAGTCACTAATGGTTTTGTAGTTAGTTGTTCTGTTAGTGTCGACATCCCCTGCAGAATTGAAGCGAGAATTGAAAAATCAATTCTTCTGCAAAACGGCCCAATTCTGACAAGCCGCGTTTTCAGAGGTAGCGAGATTGAACCAAAAGAATTGAAAAACCAATTCTCGACAATTGGCCAACGTGAACACCCCTTATGAAGTAGGACAGAAAATCGGAAAATGCGGAGACCTTCCGACCTTGGGAGTTGATGAATTGGAGGATGCACTGCAGAAGCCTGGTGGAGGTAAGCTACACTCGAAACCTATATTTCACTTACGGGAAAATGGGATTACGAGCAGTTTGCGGGATAGAAATGAAACGTCAGTGCTACTGTTCTGATACTTATTCACTTTGTCAAAGCCGTAGGATATATCAAACTCAGCAACATAAATTGGGACGGGTGACAGTAGATAATTACAGAGCACAAAAAAAAATTCAGAGGACCTTTTTCTAATTCCGCAGCCAGTATCAAGCTTTTAGAATATGTTATTTAATCACACAAGTATACAAGTATGTAGTAGATTTTAATTATGCCCCAATAAAGGCGCAAATCCGCTCACAGGTGGAACGGTGAAAACTTTAGATTTCTTTCCAAATTCAACAACGAAATAGTACTGGAAGACTTCTAACGGGATACCTCTCTATTCCATTATCGCAAATATGAAATAAGGTAATAGATGCTGCTAATATTAGTTTAAGGTAAGCCTTCGGAACACAGGAATCATGGTATTAAAATGTAAACTGGTTTTTTAATAGATTTTTACCATGCTTCACGTATGTCTAACCTGAATGTGAGGACTCCGGTAAGAGTTACTTATGTATGAAGATTTATTTCCCAGGCTTTGCATCTCTCCGTCCCATCTTAGCAATTTCCACTCTGTTACTTTAGCAGAAAAATGCCGCTTAACTCGATTTCATAGGTCTAGACAGCCGTTGAGTTTGATAGAGCTTGAAGCTGATGGGCTATCGAGTGATAGACACCACATGAAGTGAGAATGTTCGGTGGATGTACTTTAGTATATGTAATACCATAGTAACTCGAACAACAAACTTTCATATTCACACTGTCCAGCCTAAGTAAAATTACTTTGTTACACAATTACTTCCAACTTGTCTAGGTACTTTATTAAAAAGAAAGAAAAGAAAAGAAAAGAAAAGAAAAAGAAAAAGAGCCACTGTACTTGTCTGCGAATCATATTTTTCCCAGCTAATCCGTGCGCGGCCCACAGTCGAAATATGGAAAGTATGGGACATACAAGAGCAAAATCACTGTACTAGTATTTCTCCTAATGCACTGACATGTACATCACCATGCTAGGTAAGTCATAGTTGAAACCATTTTCCTAGGCATCAGAACGCGGTTTCCGAGAGAACGGGACATCTTTACTTTCTTAGTTTCAGAACACCATCTTATTTAATACGGTGATATGAGCTCAGAATCCTGTAGGAAATTATTTTGCTACTCATGATCATAGATACTTTTTAGCACTGAATACTTATAATGAAATTATTTGCCACGTACATGTACTGTACTAGTAACGCTATTTTATGACAGTAGCGAGTGATAACTTTACCAAAATTTGTGATGTGCAATTTCCTATATCATTATTTTTAATTATCATTCTTTTTTCACCACCATTATTTTTTCAGTTATCATTATTTTTCATTATCATTATTATCATTATTATATTTTTCTCTCATTATCATTTTTTTCATTATCATTTTTTTTTAATTATTTTCTTATCAAATTTTTTATTATAATTATTCTCCTATTGTCATTATTCTTTTTTTTTACTATTTCTTTATTGCTATTTTATTATTATCATTGCTTTTTTATTATTATCATTGCTTTTTTATTATTATCATTGCTATTTTATTATTATTATTGCTATTTTATTATTATTATTGCTATTTTATTATTATTATTGCTATTTTATTATTATTATTGCTATTTTATTATTATTATTGCTATTTTATTATTATTATTGCTATTTTATTATTATTATTATTATTATTATTATGATGATGATGATGATGATGATGATGATGATTATCATTATTATCATGTCATTACTTTATTATTATCATCTCATCATTAATCCATCATTATTATTATTTTATTATTTTATTATTGTTGTTATTTTATCATTATGTTATTATTATTATTATTATTATTATTATTATTATTATTATTATTATTATTTTCCTATCACTATTTTATTATCATCTTTTTATTATCATTTTCATATCATTTTCTTATTATTTTTTCTTATTATTTTATTATCATTTTCTTATTACTATCTTTTTGTTATTTTATTATTATTATTTAAGGTGCGTTTGGTAATCCAGGATGTTTAATGTTATGGTTTAGAAATCCAAATTATTCAGCGGCGAAAACGAGAAATACGATTACTACGGTTTTATCAAATGACTACCCGATTGGCCGACCTTTAAAAGCCATAATTTGGTGCTACCCTTAACTCCGTCGACCGCATCTATTTTTTGCTCAACAACAGAATCTACTAACGTACTCTAGTGATCTGCTTTTTGATTTCTCCTATCCCGCGACGCTGAATTCTAGCTTTCCACACAGACAGTATTATTGTCTTCCCATACTCACCCCAATTCTGACCTCACATCACGAAATCCGCACCCAATCACATTTGTAGTTGGAGTTTATTGTGCACCGCACATTGAAAAGCAGTCGTAAAAAATACGATAAAAGGACTCCTCTAGCAGCAGATTTAGGGTAAGGTTAGGAAGGCAAACAACCTTTCTTCGTGTAATTACTACCATACCATTTCTTCACAGAAAAACGGAACTGTTTATTTAGTTGTGGAGCGAACGTGCGGATGCCTGGCTTTTCAAGACTACAACATTCCGTGTGGGCATGCGTTGGCACGTATGCGCTCTCGGGCTCCAACCACACGATATTTTTCCTCTTCACTTTCAGTCACAACCTAGAGAGTTCCCTATCAGACCAATCTCCATCCCATCTAAAATAGAAAAGAAAACAACGTATATTCCTAAACATCACTAATCAAAAAAAATGCGACTCTAAACGGATCTTTATATACAGTGAAGACCACGAGCTAACAGAACGAACAAAAATAAACACGAAAACGAAAAACGCACTAGACACCCGAGAAAGCGGGCCGAGAGCGGAAAGTCTTGGAAAGAAACTAAAAAGAAACGGAGATGAAACGGAAGGAAACGGAAAGACCAATTTCGGGAACACCGAACGGCATCGTCCCCTGCAACACCATCTACATCACCAGAGACCCCAGATCTACCCATCCACCATTGTTCAACATGAACACAACAGGTCTTGCTGGAGTAGTCATATATGAATTTAAAGCGGATTTTGCGTGGTCGCTGGTCTTTTTTTTTTTTTTTTTCATGTTCGATGTCATGTAGCTGTGCTAGGAAGCAACAAGTTTCATCTCAATTTCTCTCTAAACGTGTGTGCTACCTGTAAGGTGCTTAACAAATTTTTAGCGCAAGCGCGCATGGTATCCGAGAGTTTTTTTTTTTTTTTTAAAAAAAAAAAAACCCCCGCCGCTGGTATAGGAGTCTACTGCCGTATTAATAGATGCCACAGATACTCCTGTTGATGTAAGGTGCTGGGGTGAGAGGATAATATGGATGATCGACATTTTTTCCAGATGTGATGCGAAATTTTTCTCACTAAAGAAGAAGTATTCGATTCGGCTGTCTACTTCCACCGCCCTTTCTCGCTAAAGAAAATGATATGGGAGTAATTACATACACAAAAAAAAGTCGTTTGCCCCAACCTGACCCTAAATCCGCTGCCTCTGAGTCTTTTGTCATTACACAAAAAACCGCTGGTATGGGAGTCTTTTCCCAAAAATCGCTGGCACAGGATTCTTTTACCGCTTTTTAAATACTATGGTACTGGGCTGGTCCAACGGGTCATGGCATTCGATTACTGGGTTTTCCGAAAATATCATTGTACCCCGGGAAAACACCAGGACACTCGGCTGCAACGAAACACGCCCTTACCTCTTACTCCACCCCCCTCACCCCACCTCTTCACCAACCTCTTACCACCCTTTTCTTATTATTTTTTAGTTTTTATTTTTTTATTTTGAAGGTCATCTAATTACCAAGAAACTGATCTTCCGTGAAGTTTAAGGTGTGCAGCGTAGGTATGTCTATTTCCAATTTAAGGAGCTACTCAGAATTTAAATAACTACAAAGCGCAAACTCCCCAATAAACCAAATTTTACAAGCTTAGCCTTTCAAGTACCTCCATTTGTATCCTTATTTCCTTACATCTAGAGAAATCCGTCCTCCAGCTCATTAAATGTGTTTCGCAATGAATTCTGCAGCCGCCCCCGTCTTCGAGGCGTACGAGATGTGAGCGAGAACATTTCCGCCGTTGAGGCAGACAGGATCACCCGTAGCACAGTCCTTGTAAACAGCGCTTTGATCGTTGATCGGGAAGGTCGTCTGGAGTGTACGATACGGGTCACCTAAATTTCCGTTAGATATAGCTTGTAAAGGTGGTTGTCTAAGCATTCGCCAAAGACATCATACGTACCAAAGACAGCCATAGAGGCGATTTTCGCTTTCAAATCGTCTGCAAGATTGACTCCGTGGACAACCATAGCACCTTAATTCAATTAGCATGAATTCAAATTTTCCTTTTTTTTTTTTTTGAATTCTAAAAATATCGTGATGCATACCCTGAGAGTAACCGGCCACCGAGAACTTCATGTCCGGGCATTCCGCTGCTCTCGCTGTAATACGCTTTTTAACATCCGCCGCACCGGTAGATGGTCCGGTCGCGAAGTTGACCGAAGCCGGATAGACTACGGCATACGTGCTCAGATCTGGAACTAATTTCTTCAAGTTGTTCGAGAGCGGAGTTCCGACAATCCCAAGCCCTTGAGGTTCACTAGTACCACGAGCAAAGATTAATTCGAGAGAAGCACATTCGGCGCGTTTTTCGACTTCGACCGGAGCTGCAAAGGATGTTGCCGCAAAAGCGATCAAAAAAAGAACAGTTTTGAATTGCATGCTTGAATAAAGAGAAACCTTCCAGAGGATGAAAAGAATGTGCAAGAGGTAAAAGGAACGAAGTACTTAGTGCTTGGTGAAAAGCTGCTGTGCTGCTTGGTAGTGAACATGTAGGAGAAGAGCCATCCATTTATATAAACATATCTTCAGAACTTCTCCGTCTCACGGTTCGTGCTCTTCTGCAACATTTCCAAACATTCGAAGAATGTTCGAATGTGATTCTTTGATAGATCCTATATCCTGGTAACCAATTAGGTGGCACTGGGAACCTTTTGGGTTTTGCTCATTGCCGAACGAAAGCCAATATCCTGGCTCGATTACTTTAGGCCACATTATGAGTGCCACCTTGCCGTTGGCGATCGCCGCATACTCTTTTAGCGAGCCTCGGGGCCGGTTTGTATTCCAGGTTCGCAAGGTGCACCCTATCAAAATTTCAAGCCATGCTTATATGTAGTTTTGCTACCCACGTTTATGGATTCTGGTCACATAGTGAAAAGTTGGTATATCAGTTCGAAAATTGGTATTTCCTCGTAAGATTTTAGAAAAGATCATTAAATTCTTCATGACTGATCCTTTTTTTCTATAAAAATATTATAAAAAAAAATCAGAAAATAACCTTTTCAATTCATTTAACTTTTTGACTCGTCCCCAGTCCTTTTGTTCATCCTTTAATTGATCGGTTTACTTTTCAAAAAGGAATTGAACACGGCACATTTATAATACCATTTACAAACTTTACGAGTAAGTCAGTAAGTTATCAGAATATACATCGACTAAGGATAGATATAATATACCTTATTCAGATAATACTCTTCCCACTCGATGACGAACATTTTTAAGTTCCTATAAGTCCTAATCTACGCGCAGTTTTACTAGGAAGCAACGTGCACTCTTGAGAGAAAGTATACGAGATATAAAGACATTTGAGTCGCTCTCTAAAGAGACGATTCACATGTCTATGCCCTTATGGGAAGTTATTTGTGAAAAGTATTCCGATGGATAGACATGTTTAATTAAGGATGATTAAAATCTATGGATATGATCCCTATCTGATTCTCAAAACCTCGGTTGAAGGATCCAAGGATCCCACAAAGTCTTAGCAGGTATAACCTTATCACCCCAGTTTCATGACTTCGCCTCACGACTAATGCTAGTATCCGAAATTAATAAGGATAATTTATCGGAATCTCCCCGAGTCTATTTACTTGAAGGACTGCTTTTAATTTTTTTTTTGCCAGGTTCCGAAAAACCAAAGTACTCTACTCTACTAGTGCTGTTTCAATATCCGTGTAACCGCCAAGGATTGTCCCCTAACACGTCGGAGAAGAAGGCATTACACGTACCGAAAAACCTTTTGTAGTCGGCAAAAGTAGTTCCAAGTTGCTATGGGCCTGTGGTTGTCGTAACAGGAGTTTTCAAAAGCTTTTAAGACCGTCCGAGAGTTCATCCGGCAACTTAGCGCATCCGACAAGACTTTAATTGCTAACACCACACTTAGCACGCCCTCTGGCAAAACGTACGCTGATTTAGTGCCAAAATGAAACCTTTGAGCATTCGCCTAGCTGATGTGCTAAGTCCTTTGCATAGTACCGAGGATATCCGAATGGCAGCATACTGTAGTAAAGAAGATATATCATAGGTGCCGACGTTTAAGAAGAGGTTGCTTCCTACAAAAACCCACCGCTCACATAATAAATGACCCTTATCTGTACAAAACCTAGTGAGTAACCCTCGCGTTGCAGGTTTAGAGGAATCAGGTCAACTTAGCCAAGAGGGATTTGTTTTTTTTTTTTTTTTTTTTTTTTTTTTTTCTCCAGGTTGTGCATGTTGCGATTTCTTTTTCTTTTCTTACTTCAATCTCATAGGGCCTCCAGCCGCTACATGTATGTACTAGGGTACGAGGGTGAGTCGCCGAACATCCAGGGCACAAATTTCAACGACAAAACGGCCAATTGATAATCAAATTTCTCCTACCTTTGTACTTGAACACACCCCAGTTCCATTGTATCTACCGCTAACGAAAACCACGTGTGCAAACAACAGGTGTAGTGCTGTCAGCCGACGTCTCGGAAAAACGAGCACCGACCATCCGATCCTGGGCGTAAGCTACTGTCTCAAAACCTTCACCGTAGTGTCGATGTCGCGCTGCGCGTTCCACTTTCCCCCCCCCTTTTTTTTTTTTTTTTTAAATTTATTTATTTCCAAATATCTGCAAATGCTAACTCCGCTGCGCCACTCCAGCAACTCAATTGCCACCAGCGCAACAATGTACAGCCGCCAAACAACGCCGCCGCCATCCTCGAATGGCTCCTTCGTTGTGAATTGTGGAAATACAGGGATGGCGAATGTTCGACGACTTATCCATGTACTCTAGTATTTGACAGTTGTTGAAGTTGATCGAGTGTTCCAATCTCCATGTTCAGCAAATTATGTACTCTACAAATCCTGAATTGTATAAAATAAACATAGGTCTGACATATAGGATGCGCAAAGCTCTCAGGTGTTGTTACTCATAACAAAATCCTCAGCGCAGCAAATTGAATCATTATCAGAATGTAAAAAATAGTCTGTGCTATGTCTGTGCACCCTATGGCACAGACCTCTTCGAGCGTAACTTATACAAGTATAACGGTATAATGTCATACATTTCTTGTCGTACTTTCGACGACGTTTCAAGGAGTTGAAACAAAGAGCGACTCTCGTAAATGAATCATACTAGTTTGGAAATTTTTAGCGATACTAGTACTGTGTTGCGACTTCACTACAACGCATGGAAAATTCATTTGCAATCTTCACCTTCTTGCTTTTATTATGGTGACTGGAACATGAATGGATTTCTTTATTATCCACATGCCTATGGAATCAAGAGATGTTTGTCTGATGAATATTAACCAAAATTGCATCCGTATTCATTCATAGGACCCCTCTTTAGATATTTCTCTTAATGAAGGACTGAGCTAAGAACTGAGTCCACTGACATTATTTGAACATAAGCGCTACTATATGTGATCTACAAGTGAGCCGCGACCTACAAGCGGGACACCTTGGCCCGCAGCAAGTGAATCGGCTCACCGATGCAAATACACTTCCTGTTATGTTGTAGATATGCATCCTACTAGACGTAACTACGCGGGACCTATTTTTGATGTCTATTCTTTGATACAACATTGTTTTGATGGTTATATTTTCTGTCAAATATAGTTTTATCCCATAAAAATTCACTATTATGCCAAGGGGTAATAGAGATGTATACTTGCACGACCACGTCCCAGGTAACCCACTTAGCATCCTGAAGCATACGTATATGTACATTCCATACTTACACTCCGACGTGAGCTGGTAATGCTATAATGGAAAAATTAATTTATATGTACATGTACATGTAATAATTTTTCTCAATTTTATATATTAAATTTCCTATTTCAGGCGGCCACTTCCAAAAATCAACAATTTGTGTTACAGGTCTATAATTTCACATGTCAACTATGACTATATATTTGTATTAAGATTTAAGATTTAAGCTTTCAGCTGAATATTCATAGTTAATTGTTAGAACTAAACACTGCCTATAAAAAATGTAAGTTTTATATTGAAGAGATTAAGAATAACCTTAAAATTAGTCTACCAATATCAACAAAAATGAAACTAATATTTTTCGAAATATGTATAGACTAGAGAATAGCTATGCAAAATTCTAGACCTGCAGCACAATCTTTTTTAGAAGCAAGCACCCAAAATGGTCAATTTTGTATATAAAAAGAAAAAAAAAAAAAAAAAAAAAAAAAAATGGCACGAGCAGATGTAAATCTATTTCTCCATCAACATGTTGCTAATTCACATAGAAATGTAAATGTAAAACTTATTTATGGTGCAGAACAAAAAGTAAATTTCCTGGGACACGGTCACGCAAGCACACAGCTCTATTACCATATGAAATAATAGTAGGTTTTTATGGATTAATACTACATTCGGCAGAAATATAACCATCAGAACAATGTTGTATCAGATAATCAGATAATAAGTATCAAAAATATATCCACGTACAATGTAGTTATATTGCATATTTGCAGCATAATGGAAAGTGTATTTGTAGCAGTAAGCCAGATTTTCTTGATTGGGGGTCAGGTGCCTCGCTTGTCATGCAATATCAAACTTCCCCTCGTGTAACATGCACAATTTGCACAGCCTCAACGTCGCTCTCCTCGTAGCCCAGGATTTCGAACAACCCTCTTCTCAACTCAGTCAACCCAACTTTCTGTATCTTCTCATACACTGCATCAACACTCTCCAAAAACGTGACCTTGAACTTCTCCCATTCCACCCCGACAAGCCTACCGTTCCTCTTCCTAAACTGCCCATCGATGATCACAGATCCGATATCTCCGACGTGGGAATGCAACACGACAGCTGCAACAGGATCTTTCCATCCTAGGAGGCCGGGACCCTCCCCGTCGAAGATAACAAGATCGGCTTTGGCGCCCTCACTGAGAACACCAATATCCGGGCGGTGAAGCGCGAGACCTCCATTGCGTGTACCAAGCAAAAACGCTTGGTTGGCTGTCATACCAGTATTGTTCGGTATCCTCCAATTTTCCGCGACCTAATAATATGGGAGTGTCAAAATAGCTCTTCATGTGTAGTGATGATTTTTCGGGTCGGGAACTTACCTCGTGATACATATCCAACCTCGTCTTCTGCAATATCAATCTCATCTGCGAGATGATGTCTGCGGAAAACGTGAAATGCGTGTCGACTCCAAGAGCAGTTTGATCGAGAACCCGACGATTTGCGAGGCCCTGGCCGAAGTGGTGGTCTGATTCGGGAGTAGTGGCAATATAGTGGTTGTACTTACGGAGGAGATCGGATTCGGCCCAAGTTATCCCGGACGCGTGCGAAAAGATTATGGGCGCGGATGTTGAGAGCAAGTCGAATTCGTCAAGTAATTGGACGGCTCGGAGAGTTTCTGGACAGTTAGTATGATGTTTAATCTTCGAGAATACTGTTGGAAAGAATTACTTTGATAGTTTTTGCCTACGTAGTGTGTAGTTATCGGTGTCAAGTTGTGCGACCTATCACCAAGTTTTAACTCTGAAGAATCCTACTTTCTGGAAAACACTCACTCCGCGAAACTAAATATATCTGCCGCGACTTTCCGGTCCATTCCCGACGTGAATCCGTCGTATCCAAGCCCAAGAATAACCCTTCCATCGCCTAGCGGCCCACGTTTCGATATCTCATCGATATGCTCCAATTGCCATTCCTGCGATGTACTGTCGAGGGTATATGGATCAGCCTTGACGGGTTGTGGGCCAACGGTATAACAGAACCACATTCGTATCCCACTTTCGATCGAGGCCTGCAGAGCAGCTTCGGCTACAATTGAAGTTAATCATTCCGTTATGATAATTTCAGAGCACGATAGTTTATAGACATACCAGCTTCCTTAGTCCAAGTGGCATGGGCATGATCCACGATGCTTGTCACACCGGCGTTAATGGATTCGTATAATCCAACTAGCTGCGATATATACAAGTCCTCGGGCTCGAACGAAAACGCAGAACGTCCCATAGCTCCCCATTCATACATATAGGACCAGAGCGTTGTGTCGGGTGCTCGTGTGCGGAGCACTGTTTGCCAGCCATGATTGTGGGTATTTACAAAGCCCGGAGATATAATTTTGCCGGTGGTGTCGACAAGTTCGGTGTTAGAGGGATAACTGATGATCGGAGAAGATGAAATTTTGGATATCACACCATTTTGAATTAAGAGGGAACCATTGTGGAGGACGGAGAGAGACTGAGCTACTGAGTCATACGTTATATATGTTCCACCCTGGAGCAGGATAGGAGTGCCGGCAGTACCATTGAAGCTATCTGCTGCGGCGGATCCGTTTCGTCCCACATAAGGTGATGCACCGGCGGCTAGGTTGCTGAGTGCGCTGCAGAGGTACGTAGTGACCAAGGGCGTAAAGACTTTGCGAATCGAAAATATCAACATGCTGACGTATAGAGATTGCAAGTGCGTGTTCCCTCGCTTTATCGGGGAGTGGAAGGAAGAAAGGCGTTCTTGACCACTTCAAGAGCCAAAAACTTCGCGGAGGGCATATAACGAGTTTTATATGCCATTTCTACTCACGCATTGACTAAGTTTGTGGAGGACCTGTAAGGAGACTACGAGACCCGAGTGCAATTCGCAAATAATCGGCTAGTAAATACCATTAGAAGGATTTATCAATTATTAAAGAAATTCTTTGAAATTAGAATCTAGAACTTTTGACAGTGTAATAATGACATAATGATTGCAGCTGTTCGTGCACTTTAGGAGGATTATCGATTATTTTATTTTATTTTATTTTTCCTCCGCAAGCCTCAGGTTCTAAAAACTCATTTAGTAGATATAAATTTTAGCACGGAGCAGCAGCTCCACCAGATTTGATAACTTGTCTTTCTTTTATTTCATTGGAAAAGATGACAGCTTGCCCTGTATGTTTTCAATTTGAAGGAGTACCATTTGTTTTAGCTCGTTTACAGATCATTTTACATGTGCCCTCCTTTAGGTCCAGTTCACGAGCAATATCTTTCCATTTCATATGACTTTTATCTCGGAGGCCAACAACAAGCAACGGTTCGTCTCTCGTTTTCTCTTTGATTTGAGAGTTGACGAATTGTTGTGGTCGTATTCCCTTTTGCTGCGTCTCGTTTTTGCGCTATCACGGTCAGTCCCACCGCACAGGCTTACCCTTGTACCCTAAGTACTGTATGGTACAAAATGGCAAACCGGCGTTATCAAATGCATTCATTGGATGACCAATTCTTGTGGTATGCAGGAGTTATATAACGGAAATTATGTGGAAAAGAATCACCCAGAAATTGTATGTAATGTCGTACTACATAGTACTTTAGTAATCTTTTAATCCGGACCGGATGCTAATTTGCCGATGCATGCCGAGGTGATACAAGAATTTGATGCTTTTGCTCTCCTGTAAAAGGTCGTCCTGTAGCAAATGTACTAGTACGTTTAACAACCCCGTTCGATGTAAATATGAGCTATCGCTACCAAGAAAACGAAACGTCGCAATGAATATTTAAACGTCCAATGTCAGTCGGTTTGCGGAAAAAGCTTTTGTTCTGATTCGCCCAAACAACCTTCAGTCCATATTAAAAGACAAAAGTTTTTTTTTTAACTTTAAGGACGTTATGTTTGTAAAGTTTCCATCTCCAAGCCCGACGACCGGTAAAATCACCTTGCGGCACAATTTTACTCTATGCCAAGTTAACAACCTTGTCAACACCCCAACCCCGATCACGCGGGCCAGGCGAAAACTCCAAAACTATTAATATGGGCTTGAAAATGTGTATGAGCTTTCGGGGACGGATATGGAGGTAATATTGGCGGGGAAATTTCGGATCGGCCGATAACCAAGTGATAGTCTGTGATTAGTAATCTATTTGTTGAAGCCGGAATTCTGGGGATGAGAACGACCTCACCAGGTGGGATATGGTTGGAAAAACATCAGGCGATGTACTAGGTTCCGGGAGAAAACTCCGCATAATCTTTACATTGGTCATGTTAGAGTCGTGGTGCTTCCGTTTTTTAACTACTTGCCGCACGAGTGCATTCCCACTGCAAAGTCAGATGCGGTCTATTATCAATTAACAAAGAGACGCCGGATGATCGCGTAATACATGGCACTCTCGAAACAATATAATCATGCTTCACTCTAGCGTTGGAGGCCAGGTGAAAGACTAATAATAAATCAAAGCATCCGCAATCAGGTGTCTCCACTACCGTTCCCGCAAGAAATCTGATATTGACCCCGCGACTACCACCACCGCATGCTCTCATGGCCCATTTTATAAGCCCCGCAATCGTTCCTTGATCCACTCCATCTCCGCCTCCAACCTCGTCAACCTCGCCAATAGCGCCTTAACCTCTTCATCCTTCTTCTTCGCCACCGTCACCATATCCTGAAGATTCTCCGGCTTTTTAACCGTTGATCCAATCGTCTTAATTACTCTGGCGGGGTTCCCAGCGACAACACTCCCTGGAGGAACATCCTACAGCTGTCAGCTTGGTGCACGAAAACCCCTTAAACAAAACACACCTTCGTAACGACCGCTCCAGCGCCCACAACACTTCCGCTTCCAATCGTGACACCTGGCATCACACACACATTTCCCCCTAACCAACAATCTTCCCCGATAACAATCGGCTTCCCCAACTCCGGACCTTTCGTTCCATTCCTAAGCCCCGGATCCACTGGATGCGTCGCTGAGAACAGTGACACATTGGGTCCGACAAGTGTCCGTGATCCTATCGTTACAAGGCAGGTATCGAGGATGGTGCAGTTGAAATTGATGTAGACGTTTGCCCCCAGCTTAATGTTATAACCGTAGTCTGCGTGGAAAGGAGTCTCGACCCAGGGATAATTATCGATTGTATCTTGGTCCACAGATTCGGGAATATCCGGAGCGCCTACAATCCTGCAGAGATTAATATTCAGGATCGAAGAAAATTGTAGAGGGAGAGTACCGGTTCCAGAGAGTGATGCGCTCATAACGTTCAACGAGGTTGGCGGCGGTGTTGAATTTATGGCAGGCCAGAGCACATCGTTCTCGCTCTTCAACGAGCTCAGGAGAAAAGGCGTGATAGAGCTCGCCGCGGAGCATCTTTTCCTTTTCGGTGGACATTTTTGGCAGTTTCTCGCAATTGGGGTGGTGGTATCGATCAGACAGTTGACGGCAGGGCGAGGTGCGGGAAGAAATTTCTACTACTCGAGTAGGCACTGTACCTTGGAGGCTACACCATGTGATAAGTAGTCGAGTACATTCGGTAAAGTAGTGCGTGTACCAAGTACATGCGGTATCGCGGAGAATCGGGTGGTGCATAGTAAGCCGCATGCTGCTATCTAATCACTCGATCTTCCATCAATAAGGCGGGTTGAATTCTATTTCTTCGATCAATCCAGTCGGAGTTTCTTCGGCGGAATTGGCAATTACATGCAGAGGGATTTCCGTTTTTCGCATTTCTTACATATAAGCTTAATGTCACCTACACGACCGAAACCCCCCACGGCAAGGACGGCGAGGCCAAGACAGCGCGAACGAAAGGGATGAACGAAGGTAAGGGGAGAGGTCACGTGAGAGAGATCCGATACATAGTACATACATGTAGAGCCAACCCCCGATTCCGTTTCTCCCCCCGTCCTCAGGACTCTCCGGCTTCGTTTATACGCCCCCCACACCCCTTGTCCTCCCTCACACACGAAATAGGCATTTCTATGTTTCTTCGCTTTTGTCGCAGGCAAAATATAAATTCTATCCCGAATATATGATTCCACCATTGCTCCTCCATTAGCCGCCAATAGCCAGGGCCATACCTATTACAGTAGACTCTCTCTATAAGAATTCTGTCATTAAGAATATTCGCACCATAAGAATATCACTTCACGGTCCCGTCATTTTTTGTATGGGAAATAAGAATATTCGCCAAGTAAGAATATTCTTAAGATTTTGTTAGGGTATTCTTACAAAAAAAGTAGAAATCAGGAAACCCTCGAAATCGGACAAGGAGTCTGTGACACATGGCCTTTTTCACGCATTTAAGCAATCTTACAATATTCAGTCACTTGGTCTGGTTCATAATCTTGGCATACCTTGGCATTTTGTATAAAAATAAACATTTTATAAGAATATGCTCTCCCGGTCCAGACCCCATTCTCATAGGCAGAGTCTACTGTAGCAGAATCGTCTGAAAAAAAAGTTGAGTTGCGGTTACGAGAAAACGGGGTCCCGAAGTTACACCTTTGAGGCGCAATCGGTGTCGTTTTCCTACCTCAGATGGTGCAAGCGGTTCTCTTCTTGTCCAATTAGTGGAAACTTAAATTTGAACTAACTAAAACAAAACCGCGCCGTTTACGAGCATGCGAATCTAATGATGTTGTGAAAAATACTTAATTATGTAGGCCATAGCTGATAATAACGCCATACGTGTTTCCCCTCTTCGCAATTTTTACCAACACATCGACATCGCGATACGTCTATCGAAGTGACTCCGCACAAAGACCCGGCGCATCGTAAAACCTCACTCTAAGGCCGAGGCAAGAAAGAAAACGCAGCGCTTAAGAGACTAATTAGATCCTTGCAAGACAGATCGGAAGCTCAGTACTTCGAGCACCCCATCAGGAAAAATCTAGCCAAGAACTTCGAGTGAATTAGCCCGAATAATTTTATACAGCTGTTGTAGAAAAATTCGCCATTCGCAATTGTGATTAGTACAGGATTCTAGCCAGGCTACTTCTAAGTAGCCTAGCCGTACCTACTAGTCTTAGCGACAAGGCGCCAATATATCATGCCAAGACTTAGCAATTAGAGCAATTAGGACAGCCAGGACGTCTTTGAGTGCCCCATACTACATCACATTTACATGTACAAGTGCAGTCGACGACGTCTTCGCATTAGCTTTTCCAGCGGTGAGTTAAATTATCTTTGCTTTTCTTATTTAGGTGTAGTATATGCACTGTACATGTACATTTATTTTTGGAACCCTCTTTCGAATTCGTTGAGAATTGTATCATAACAAAGGTCATAGAAATCGTCGTTACGCTCTTTTCTTCCTCGGCGGGTCAGAGCAGGGCCGGGGGGTCGTTCAATTGACGTTTTCACAGGTCTGACCTCGGCTTTCTTACTTCCCAACACCATACATGTAGTATCGAACAAATTTGGTGAGACAATTCAGCTCAATTGGCCAATTTCGAAATCATGCACATAAATTCTTCAAATTGCTAATGATTTGGAAAGTCCAGAAAAGCGGCACCCCTTCCTGCGCGTACCCAGATATATATATATATATCAGAAAAATATATCTACTCACTCTTCTTTTCCACTGCGGAGGTGACATCTACAGAATAATCTGGTAAGGGTTTGTCAAGCCCAACACGGCTCAACGTGCTCCTGACTTCATAATTCTGACCTCCGACGTCTTTCGGGTCAACCGCGTGGACCAAAGCTTTGGGACGTTTGTCGACGAGAAGACGTATCAAATCTGGTCTGGTGGAATGGCCGCCCTGATTCCACTCACAAATCAGCATTAAAATTCACTTCCTCATACGACGTATCTGCCTGGAATAAACGCAGCTCGCATAAATCCAAAAAAAAAGTATCGATGTAATACCATATCTGATAGGGCTTTCGCTAAATTCGTTGCATCCAAGTCAATATCCGCAATAACCAGCCCTTCAAAATCTCTCGAGGGGTCTTCGGCAACCTTCCTCCCGTTCGGTCCGTAAGCCCGAGAAAGCCCACAATGAAATCCATTTTCGATAAGATCCCTCTTTTCCGGCAACGCGTTCACCTTCGCACCCTCCTTGGTGACAAGCTGGAATGGGGCTAAAACATATGCCCCAGTCTCGATAGCATATGCCGGGGTCACAATATCTGCGTTTGGATCCTCTACATGGTTAGGGTATTTTTGAGTTGTGGGCAGTTCAAGGATTGTTTGATATATTGGCCAGGCAGCAACATGGACCTCCTCTTCCAGAGCGGCAGCGTGGGCTTTAAGAAGAGGATTAAGGTTCTCCCAACAATTCAATTGTCCAACCTTGCCAATCTCAGTTTCCGTAACAAAATCAAGCGAATCCCCACTTCCTTCCCCGAAGATCATGCGTTCCACGTGTGTCGGCTTAATTTTCCGGCGGTGTTGAAGGACGTTCCCGTCCGGTCCTATGAGGGTTTGTGCAAGGTACAGAGAGCCAATGTCACGTTCGCTGTAGCCCAGTGAGACGTGGATTTTGTTGTTACGGGCAGCGGTACGGATTCGTTGCATTTGCGGGGAATCGGCTCGGAGGGAGTTTTCGCGGTAGGCTTTGAGGAAGGGAAGGGATTCTTGGTAGGTTAGCTGCCACATCCAGTAGGGGTAGCCGGGAATCCCTTTTATTCGTTAGGAATAGCAATTTAGAGAGGAAGGGGAACAGACAAACTTCCGGGAACGCTACCAGTTTGCATCCTTTTGAGCCCGCTTCGTTGATGAAGTTAATGGTTTTTTCGACGCTGCGCTCGAGATCAAACCAACCCGGCTCAGCCTGAACAACGGCGGCTTTGTATTGTCTGATTGTCGTGGAAGGCATTATGAGTGTGATTTGTGGGTTTCGGTATTGAAAATTGTTAAAATAGAGTGATAGGGAATGATAAGATCCAATTGATGGAGGGAAAAGAGATATATCAGAATTGATGAATGATGAGGGGTCTTTGCTTACATATTTGCTCAGACTTTTTCTCGGGAGCATCAACCCTTTCACCAAAAATTTGAGCAATTGATAATCCTCCCCTTTTCCGCCTTTGGCGGCTACCTCGCTTCCGGGACGAAGGTCAATATCACACCACGCCAAAAGAAGGAATCAAATTCTCCCAATGTATCCGTATTAGAAGTGAATTGCAAGGTCTGTGGTGTAGCCCTGACATGACAATGCATGTACGCCCAATCTTCCACTTCAAAGTCCATGGCACGAATCATTTCATCTTTCGGTTGTACCCCGTACACACTAGGGGAAGTCACACTTTGCAACACGGTTTACGAAGGCTCATTTATTCTTCCACGATGAAACGACAGAGAAAACCTTCAAAGGTGTTTTGCTAAAATGAATTCCCGGCTCTTTTTGGAGTTGCAAAAGCTATTTTCCAACAAGATATTGCTAATGGGACTCTGGCTACTAGCTAGTAGTATTCATTCGATTCTTTTCATGGTTTTTACAAACGCAACGGAATAGAGTAAAATGCATGCAGGGTTTATATGTGCGTTGTATGTACCCATCATCTTCGAATATCATTGCGTAATGTTTAAAACCAACCTGCAACTTACCCTCTCGCCCGTGCTTTACATGTAAGGGATCGCATAATCGATTATAGAGCAGCACATATAAAGCTATTATTATTACAAACCAACACGAGTGCGCGCGGTATTTCCGGGAGCAGTTTCCGCGAGGCTACTGCACCGTCACTCCATTGCTCCCGTAAGAATGTCGGCATGCGGGGATGTGGGCCTAGGTATCCTTCGCTGAGAAATCACAGACAACAACCTCTATTACTTCCACAACATTTCTTGATTACTATCAGGACCAACACGCAAATACTAAAGTTACCATCCACCCTTCCTTTATTTCAGTTGTTATTCTTCCTTTCCTTGACGTATAACTCTTATGCATGTAAAAGTCAATATCAATTTGCGATGCATTTTCTACTGTAGTATATCAATAAATACATTATCTACAGTTCTACGCAAAAGGGAAAGAACAATCCCTTAACCAATATCGAAAGCATATTAACACGTTCTTTACAAATCCCCTGTACTCATATGCTGTCAGGGCTCTTCACATTACCAATAATTCCTTGTTGGATACGCATTATTCTACTCTTTCCTAATATGCTAGCGTCCTCAGGGCTTTGTATTTATGCAACTGAATGTATTAGTTTCCGCTTCTGCGGCAGCGGGTAATAGCGTCGAAGCTACCCCCTCAAACACAGGCTATTATTTCTTCGCACTTAGCAGGGAATTGCGGAAGACATATTTGTGCCGGCGAGCAACAAGTGATGGAATTATTCTAATGAATTTTATAATAAATAGTTACCGTTGTTTGTGTTACATTCTGATTGTATTTGGAGGTTTTTTTGTATTCGCAGAGATACTTGGCATTGTCCGGAAGGTCTTATGAAAGTTAAAACCGTGCTGTTAAGCGTTACTACTCAATATCATATGAGAGTTACAATAAAATTTCCTCTATTTATACTAAAGGCAAGTTGCGCTACTCGACCATTTCCGTCTCATAGAAAGTCCCTCGCAGCAAGAGAAATGTTTATAAGCTCCGCAAAAAACGGTATCTTAGCCACCCAAGTATATTTACATCACCACTAGCAAAACCACCGCAAATCCCCAGTTCAAACGCCCACTATCTCCCGCTCCACTCCTATCTTCTCGCAATTCTCGCCTCGCCACGCAGCCTCCATTACTATGTCCTCTTTCTCAATTCCCCACACATCCACCCCTACCCCACCAACAACCATCAACCCCCCCATCACTCCCACACCCGCAACATCCGCAATCCCCAAGTACTCACCTCCCTTCCTCTCTACCTTGACTTCTGCCCCCCAAACCTGCACGCTCCAAACTCGCACCCTCTGATCGCACCCCACCGTCGCAACCCCTAATCCCATCACCCCTCTCTCTCCAACGACCGCTATACCTGTGACAGCACTCGCATGGGCCCTTGGCACCATCCAGCTCTTTGCCTCGCCAAACTCCCCATCAGCAATCGGCACCAATGTCACGCCAAATCCGCAATCGTCGCCGCCGGTTAGGAGGAGCAAGCTGCTGGCAGAGGCAGTGTGCAGGTCGAGGGCTTTGATCGAAGATTGATGCACGCGTTTCGTCCAGTTTGGGGTGGGGAGATTGAGTGGGTGAGCAGGGAGAGATGTCAAGGAGAGGGAGGAAGTGGAGAGATTGAAGCCGAGAGACTGGAGAAGGAACGTGAAGGTGAAGGAGGAGATGTGCCCGTCCGTTCCAGCGACGATGAGATGCAGAGAGGGAGTGGAGCTGGAGGTGAGATGGAATTTACAGTGCAACAGACATGATTCTTTATATCTTCCACGCAGCAGCTCTGTAAACTCCCGTGTCAAAGGATTAAAATACCAAATCTTAACACTGGAATCAGAATACCCCATTCCGAGCAGGAAACCCCCTCCCCCTTCCCCGTCGACTTTAAGCACATCGAATCCGCAGATCCTCAAATCTGGGATTTCATTCAACGCTGGACACTGCGCGTCCATCATGATCCCGATCTTGCCATCTAGGGGTCTGATCCTCCAGACAAAAAATTCTTCTACTCCTCCTGAAGAAAAGAGATATTCCCCGCATGGGGACCAGGATATGTGTTGGATTCCCGTAGTGTGGCGTTTAAAGACTGATAGACCTTGAATTTCGTTTTCGGGGGTTAGGGTCGAAAGGCGGATGGTTGTGTCTTCGGCGCCAGTGGCTATTAAGTAATTGGCGGAGGTGTTCGGGAAGGCGACGGGAGGAGAGATAGAGAGGGCTTTTATTTCGCGGCCATGGAGACCGGGCTGGAGGATGCGGTGGGCTTGTTTAGCTATTTTGGATACGTGAAGCTAAACGCCCTGTTAATTTCTCTTTTGTGCAATAATAAAAGAAGATTCAAGTAAAGTCTCCCTACTTTTGAGGCCTTTGTCCACACCAGCCATCCCACACCTTCTCCTGCCGATCTTCCTCCGCGGAACGCCCAAGCACGATGCGCACCGCCGCAATCCTCCGCCATCAATTCAAAGCCCTTCGTTTCATTGTACACAAAGAAGTATCTTCCGCGGAACCCGTAGAGTAGTAGGTCACCGGTTTCCAGATGGTAATAAGCACCCTCAATGACAGAGCAGTTCGGCGGCTTGGCTACGTGAATCGTCTCCAAAAGCCGCGATCCGGATAAAGCCATCGAAAACGAAAGAATCATATACGCCCCATTTCGGCCAGCTGTTAATAGCATCGATGACCTCGGAGCTGAAGCCAATGAGGGGGTGGATGGAAGGGAAATGATA
Source organism: Phymatotrichopsis omnivora (assembly GCA_016880775.1). Lineage (NCBI taxonomy): Eukaryota > Fungi > Ascomycota > Pezizomycetes > Pezizales > Rhizinaceae > Phymatotrichopsis > Phymatotrichopsis omnivora. The sequence goes on along the minus strand of JABYPW010000174.1, from coordinate 7,564 downwards.
CTCGTGATTGCATCCGAGTCGTGGAGCGCGAATGTCACGGAGAGACATTCGATTTCACGAGTCCGCTCCGGTGATTGGAATTTCTGAACCACGTCCTGTGATCGTAGATCGTAAATAGCGAGTCCTCCTTTGCGCGAGCCAAGGAAAAGGAAGCCTTGGGCGTAGTCGATACATGTACTCGTGACAACAAAATTCGGGCTTGGGGGCACAAGAGTAAGCGTTTTTTCATTTTCCGGTTCGTATTCACCAATTGTAAACGAATGCAGCCGGAAGGGATTGGAAGTTAAGGAAGATGTTAAAAAGTAATATTTTCCTATTTGGATGATGGATTTGTTACAAAATGCCCCAGAAGTTTGCGGTCATATTTTTCATCCGTCGATGAAAACAAATACAAGGGAGAGGAAAACAAGACAAACCTTCATCTCCATCCCCTTTCTTCGCGGTATAGACACTCGCCACTTTCCCCGCTGCTCCAACGTCCCACCACGTTTCATGGCCAGACCAAACGTCCAAAATTCCAACTTTTCCACATCTATCCCCTAACACTACGTAGCCGGTATCCTCCCACGTAGCCATTACCGACCAGCTCAACAAATTTTCCCATTTGCGTAGAAACTGCCAATTTTTCGTGACCAAGTCATAACCAAGTACTCGACCTTTTGAGGTGGTGACAACAACGTAACGATGGTCTACGACGGCATAGGATTTTATCGAGTCGTTTGGTGTTGTGGGTTTCTTTTTCTCCATTCTCTCGGATTTGTCGTCCGCGGGAATGTCATCTTTTCCCTCTGGCTCTGCGAGCTCTTCCTTCACATTCGCAAGGTCGAGGACAGTCGGCATATCCCATTCCTCGAGGACGTGGAGATAATCCGGGCCGTACTGGATGAGGGACACCCGGCCATCTGCACCACCAGTAGCTAATGCATTTCTTTCGAAATCAAAAGCAAAGCTCCAAACATTCTTGCCAGAGTGCAAAAGATATGTAGATGTGTTTTTCAATTCCGATTTCCGCGAGCTCATGAACGAAGGTGAAAATCTCCAAAATTTCGAAGTGAGGTCTTCGGAGATCGATGCGAGTCGGATCTCATGATCGACCTCGTTGTCCTCCGGGGGCAGGAACCGAACGCCCCAAATTCGTGCCTGATGTCCCCACCCGATCGAAAGACATTCTCCACTATCAACAGTACTCCCATTCGGCAGCTCATGGCCGAATCCAGTCTTTTTTATCTTCTGACCCACCGGAGCAGCGGAGGATGACAGGTTAGATAGGCGCCATATCCTAATCGTGCGGTCGTCGCTACAGGAGGCGAGATATCGTTTGCCCCGGTAAACCGGCGATATGTTCACCCCGAAGATCGATCCTTCGTGGCCAAGCAAACGGTAGTGGATCGTTTGTGCTGGCGTAGCGGGGTGCAATGCAGCCGACCAAACCAAGATTTCGCCGAAGACTGTTCCTGCTGCAGCGAGGACTCTAGGCGGCTCAGGGCCATTCTGCGGGAGGTAGAGAAGATTGGCCGAGTAAAGGATGCACCGTTCACCGGCAGCAATCTCCCGAAACCGTTGGCTCGAGTCGAACAGAAACAGCGAGTTGTGGGCAGTGATGACGGCAACTCGCGTTGCAGCGCTCGCAGACGGCGGCAAATACGTGGCAAAAAAAATCCAGTCGCTCGCCCGGTGTTCTTGTAACGTGCGTTTTTCGTCGAGGAGGGAATCCACGGAGGCCAAGCATGCACTTTTTCCACCCCAGAAAAGTATCTCTTGGCTGTCACCGAGCGGGGGGAAATTGGAGACTTGTATGCCGTGAATCCGCTCGCGGGCAAATATCCTTCTCTTCAGAATGCGTTCGCCGGTTGCAGTGTTGTAGATTTTCACAAAGGAGCCTTCGCCAACGAGGAGATGCTGTATTTTCGCACGGTCGCGCGCATCGGACGATTCGACATCCAGAAAAGATAATGCAGTTGTGGGAGAAGCATTGGAGAGGTGCTTTTCGCGGACAATGGTATTATTAGTGTTTCTGGGAGCGACAAAGCACGGTAACGAGGCGGCAGCGAGTGGGCGTTTACCTGCAAACAATGCCGCTTCATTGCGAAAGCCGGGAAGGGGGACGGCTTAACAGCAGGCGGCGGGGCAGCTTTTTGAATAGGAGGGGGTGCTGGCAAGCAATTGTGCACTTGTCTCGAAGAGTGCAAGCGTGTTGGCGCCCGCACAACATCATGCGGCTCAAGTGAAGACCTTCAACAAAATCACGACACAAAGCAGGGGCCTGCGCCGGCTCTCCGAGCTGTCGGGAAGGCCCGAGGGAATGCTGCGGCGTGTGTGTGTTTGTGTGTATACAAGTACATACATACCGACATACATACATACTGGTACATACGCACACCCATACACTTATACATGTATGCTGGCTTCCTCGGAGCACCTGAATTGATCTCCTGACGGCCTCTGTCTGGTGCTGCCCGCGGCGAGTAAGGAATTGGAAGACTCCGCTTCACGCACAGCCTACCGGAGCCCGACAACACTTACTTCCTTCCACCAGGTAAGGAGCCGGGCTTTCTTCTCTTTCGACTTCCTCCCTCCCTGCAGCAGCTTCACTCTGCCCCCAAGAAAAAAAAAAAAGAAAAAGAAAAAGAAAAAAGAAAAGAAAGAAAGGAAAGGAAAGGAAATCGCAATCCCGCTCGCTCATTGCCTCTCCGCCCGCCATTGCCTCCCTCTCCGCCCGCCACTGTCCACCACCGCCCGTTACTCTGCCTCCGCCAGCGCTGGTAACACAAACACACCCCCAACCACGCGTAGCCTCAAACATTTCCCCTCATTGCACTTCCCGCTGCCAGCACAAACCCCCTCGTCCCGCCTCAGAACACCGCCCGCCCCGAGAACACGCTCCGTCCACAGTAGTCCTCCGTGGGAATCCGCAATGTCGCCGCCCACTCCCTCTCCTCCTTCTCCTCCTTTATCCTCCAGACCCCGGAGCCATAGCCTTCCGCGAGGTTCAGAAGCTGCCGGCACATCCCGCTCCCAGAATGAATCAACTCATAGGCACGATCTAGCGAGACCTTTTTGCGGGCCACTTTCGCTCCTCGTAGATTGTTGAAGTGTTTTATTCAATATACGCTGACTCCCAAAAGAGTGTGTAGGCCCTCCCCTGCTCAAACCCTGCCCATCGGCCAATCCCAACCCCTCAATTCGGCCGCGATCTCCAGACCGGCAGCTGTGCCGAGAAAACTGCGGGGCAAGAAGCCAATTGAGCACAGCTCCTCGGAGTCGGAAGCTGATATTGTCACCACGACCACCAGGCTATCCGTCGGCACCTCCCTGCAGGCTTCGAGGCCACCGATACGACAATCTAGACCCCCGGCTCAAGCCCAGAAAACTGCGAAAAAAAAGCCCACCTTTATCGTGATATCCGACGACACTGAGGACGAAGTCCAGAATCCCGAGCCCAAGGAGGATATCACCCAGGCTTCCATGGCTGCTGGTTTGCCAACGTCTCAAGGACCGAGACAGCAAACACTACCTGTGCAGCGCCCCGAACCACAGAGTCATACGCCTGTTTATGATTCGCCGAATACTGACTCTGATAACGCAAGGGGTCCGTACCCGCTCCTAACTTCAGCTACCGCCACTCCTCTTTTCTAATCCCACTAGACTGCAAGCACTAACCAATGTTGATACAGAAGATCGTCCCTCACAACTCTCGAAAGTTGATGAAACACGAACAGCTCGCAAGCGTAATCAAATCCAGTTGCAGAACCTTCCGGAAATTGTTCCCGCCGCCCGTAAATCGAGTTTACGCTCTGCTTTGGCGCCAACCACGTCGGAGCCTCCGCTCCCTACACAAAAGCGCATGCAGCAGGACATGTCCACAATGTCGACGAGACGGACCCGCAATCAGGGAACAGTCCCCACGGAGACCCAGCAAACGAGATCTTCGTCAAGCTTAACCCCGATCTTCGCGGAACCCAAACCAGCAAAGTTCACTTCAAATACGAAACCGTTGACAAACATCGAGGTTTACAACATTAATCGCCGCCAGATAGCAGAGGAAATAAATGAGCGAATTCCGGCGATACGTGAATCCCTGATGCGGCATCTTTCTGAAATGCGGAAGGATCATGCCTACATCGTCAAAAATTCCTTGGCTGCGGCGCGATTGGACCTTGATCAACTAGCCAAACCGCAAAATAACCCCATTGGAATCGGTATGGATGAGGTGTCTCCGTTTGCTGGAATGAAAGGAATTGAGATTGCCGAGAACGAACAAAAGCCGAAGGGGATAGAAGTGGAAAAATTTATGACTCGGACTTTGATCAAGCACCATTCGTGGGCAGAGCAATACTTTTTCGTTCCGGTTACTATCGCGGAGACACCTAAGGATCTGGCTAAAGTACCAAAGTATCACTCATACACAACACTCAGAAGTAACATTCTCGCGGAAGATGATGATATTATGCGCTACATTCCCTATTTTGGTGAAGAACTCGACGAGACCCAGGTGGACGATATAAATTTAGAGGAGGCCTTTGAAGACAGGACAAAACTGGCTGCGGAGGAAGGGAAGAAAGCAGAATGTAAGAATCACATTTTCCATATCCCAAAGATATATAATTTTTTTTTTTTTTTTTAAAAAAAAGATAGAGGTTATTTTTCCATCTTTCTTTGCAGTCGCTAAAATTGAGCAGGGGCACAAATGTACTCGTATTTCATTGAGGAATTCCTCAAAGAATTCGATCTTACGTTTGAAGGAGTCACTCGTTATCTCATCGGAAGTATTAAAAGGCTTCATGGCGGTATATACCCTGCTAAGAACGAACAAATTCGTAAAGATAGTCTACCCGAAGACTTCAATCCCTCAGCTCCGAACTTGGTCTCTCTCCGCGAGAAATTGGGCGAAGCTACCGTCCAAGAACTCGAGAGCGCCGAGCCCGTTTGCAAAGTTTTCAAAGAAGTCACTAAAATCTCTCTCTGGGAGGTTATTAAGATCACGAACGAGACGGTCAAGAATTCTTTCGCTCCCAACAAGGTCACGGGGTCCGGAGTACCTCTCGAGGATGAAGGAAAGGGCAAGGTGAAGGAAAAAGGGGACGTTGCTGCATTAACTGGGGGCAACCCACGCCCTTATAGCTTGGAGAGTTACTCTGCACTTAGTTGTGTTCTGTGTTACATGTATGTTTTTATTTTTAATTTTTTTTTAAAAAAAAAACATGAAATCACGTGATGGTACTAACGTCACATAGGCATGAATGTCCTTATCATGGTGAGTTCTAGCCCCAAGGATACGCAACTTGCCGCATCAAATTTAAAAATTTCATTTAGTTTTTCCTTTTCTTTTACCATGCCAGATGCATCTCAATGCAGCCGGCCTTTTATTCCTTCCTTCCTCTAATCCGATCCCCCTTTCTTTTCTTACCATCTAGGTTTTGACAACCCATTCTCCTCCCTTCTCAACTCTGATGATGCCAGTGGGTCTAATTTTAAGACATATGTGAACCAAAATACAGTGAACAAGGATCAAGACAGGCTTGCCATGGCGGCTGCCGAAGAAGCAAATCCCGGGAAATCCTCGAGGAAGAGCGGAGATGGTCTTATCATGAATTTTCCGACAAGTTTGCCAGGGTGGTCGTCTTCGAACAAAGGGGTGGCGATTAATCCATGGGGAGATATGGAGACGAAGTGCTCACCCAAATGTTTTGTTAAGGTAAGAAACATCTTTATGTACTATTGGGGTGCTCACATTTCCGTACTTGGTGGCTTACTTCCAGTTGTAGGCCCCCCCGGAGAAGATCAACGCGCCCCTCACGGACTGGACCCAGGCTCAACTTGATCTCTTCTCCAGTTCGGTTGGGGTGTTAAAGAACAACCCCCGCTGCGCGTGTATGATGGTCCCAGTTATTAATAAACCCTGTTATGAGGTAAGCCATAATAACTTAGTGTCTCGCATACTTGCATTGCTGACCTTATAAAGATCTACCACCGCCTTCTACTCAAGGACCCCTCCCCAGACCCCGAGACCCCCGTCGACGAAGACTTGCACCAAGTTAGCTATGAGAACAAAAACAAGTCTCGCGGAAGAAGAAACCCCACCGCCTTAAAAGATTACCCACCAGACTGCGATAAGACCCATATCCACGACCGACGCGCCCAATTCCAAGCCTGTCGTCATCTTGGATTCTGCGACGACGCATGCCCCTGTGTCCAGTCTCATGTTACCTGCGAAAAATCTTGCACATGTTCTGCCAACTGCCGCCGCAGATGGAGAGGTTGCAACTGCAAACGTGAAGGATCGAAGACTTGTTCTCCGGATAAATGCCCATGTGTGAAGGGCTGCCGAGAGTGTGATCCGGATTTGTGTGGAGGGTGTGGCGCTGCCGAAGCGTTGGATCCTGTCAACCGGTATGACCCGAGCTTTACTACGACGCATTGCCAAAATATTGTTTTGCAGAGGGACATGCCGAAGAGAACATTGTTGGGGATTTCGTCGGTGGCTGGGTTTGGGTTACTTATGGGCGAAGATGTTAAGGCCGGTGAATTCCTAGGAGAATATAAAGGGGAGGTGATTTCTTCGGAGGAAGCCGAAAGAAGAGGGAAGGTTTATGACCGGAGAGGCGTTAGCTTCCTCTTCAATCTCAACCAGAGTATGTACATGTATGTTTTCTCATATCTCAGCTTCAATCTAATCCATCGCTTCTATAGATCAAGTGATCGATGCCACCCGCGCCGGCAACAAATTTCGCTACGTCAACCACTCTAGCAAGCGCCCCAACTGCCATGCCAAAGTCCTCATGGCGAACTGCACCCACCGTATTGGCATGTACGCCAAGAAGGATATCCAGGCAGGTGAAGAACTATTCTTTGATTATGGGTCAGTCTTTGTCGATGTGATGCGGGCTCGGGGATCTTATCGAGAACTCGAGGGTTCTGACGCAGATGCCGATGATAGCTACAGCAACAAAACTGTCAAATTCGTCCAAAAAGAACCTCCCGATATGTCCAACCTAAATCTTTCTGCTGCTGATGCTACCACCAAGAAGAAGGGGAAAGCGAAGGCCCCGAATTTAGCATATCTAAGTGGCGGGAAGGGAACAACTCTGCGCACGAAGGCGAAGCTGCAGGCAGAAAATGCTTTGGGGGGGACGGTGCAAGATGGGACGGCTGGGCCAGGGCCGGCGAATTTTGGGAGTAGAAGATATGATGAAATTTCTCGACGCGGTGAGAGTGTGGAGATTCCCCTTTATATTGAAGATACCGAGGATGAAGACAACATGGAGATGGGAAATCTTGATGAGCCGGAGGCTGAAATTGCGGAAACTGAAGAAGAGGTGGCCCATGACTCGGAGGAGGAGCAGGAGGAGTATAGACCGGAACATGATGAGGTGCAGCATGCTTTTGCGGAAGATGAGGATGATGAGGAGGATGAAGAACCGAGATCATCAGCTAGGCGGAGGAGGAATAAGAGGAGGAGGTATAAATAAAAGAGTGTTGGGATGGGTGATAGGTAGGAAATAGTATGAGTAGTTATGAGTAGAGGACTCAAATTTTTTTTTTTTTTTTTTTTTTTTTTTTTTTT